>CM076581.1:784227795-784390315 GCA_034641835.2 Pinus albicaulis
GGATTCATTGGTTAATGCCCTTTTCAGTCTTCTTAAAGAGTCTTTTACCCCATTTAAATTAAATTTGATTGCTAAAACCTCATGCCTATCTCGCCTTATGAAATACTTTGTGCCTTTGATTAAATCTCTCTGCTCATGCTGTCCTTGGTCCCATACAGCCCAAAAAACCTAATCATTTATCAAAATACCTCATTCATATTTATTTACTAGCCTAAAATCAGTATCCATTAATAGGTCATCTCAGGCCCTATTGGACATCTTTTGCCTAGATAGACCCAGAGAGAGCCCTCTCCTGTCCTCGTAGGGCTAGCTACGAGGCTGAGATTGGTTTGATGTTGCCTTGAGTTTTACCTTATTCAGCCTAAGGTAGATTCGAGCGCTAACAGGTTCCATCTTCCACTCTTGTTCGGTGCCTCATATCAGGCAAAGGGACCCACTATTTCCCATTGACTTTATTTTTTCTCAGCTCCATCTCCTCATAGCATGATCGAGATCTGTATACTCGATTTTTTAGTGATGCAGCAGATTGTACCAGTGATAAATTCCAGGGAATGTGTGAAATGATTCAGACCTCATGAGGGGGTCGCCCTTCAAGTAGCCCCCCACATGCCTGGATGACCTCTCTACTACAGCCTTTGATGCAGCTCCATAGATTTGATGGTTTCGGCCTTATCCACTTGCAGCCATGGAAAACTTTAAGGATGGAAGTTTATCGTAAAGTTTAGAAACCTTGGCGAATCTCGTGACTTTTTTTATGTTATTTTTGTGAAAATATTTAAGTTTCTAATTATTTTATATTATTATATATAAAATTTTGGCAATTTTTAGGGTAAAATCATTTTATACTATAAAACTTGGGCGAATCAGTTTAAAAAAAATGGAAATTGGTGAATCTTTTTTTTGGAAAAAACATGGAAAAATAGCCCACCTGCGAATATTAGCCCCTAAAAGTTTCCCTGCTTGCCGCACCTTTTAGTTTTCATGTATCATTCAGATTTTCAGAGCCCTTTCCTATTTTACAGGGCCTCTTTGGTTGTACTTATATCTCATGTACTCAGATATTATTGTATAATTCCTGGTTGTTTTCCCAGGCACAATATGTATGTCGGATCCATTATCATGTTTTTATATGGCCCATGTTTATGCCAGCATGTACTATATAGTTCAGTCCCTTGTTTACTGGACGCATTATTCTTTGTACTTTGTTATCTCAGCAGGCATAGGTATGCCTCCCCCCGCCTCATGTAGAATAGGTACTCACTCATAAAAGAGACTTCTCGCACCTGTAAATCTTGCCTCCTCATGTTCTTGTCCTCTAGTTCTTTATTCTACCTTATATTTCTCTCTCTTTGACTCCCCCTTCAGTGTCTAGTGATTGAGTTCTTACAAGGTACTTCGGTCATATGATTTTCTCCTAACGCTCGCACGTTGGGGGGCATCTGTTACACCAATTTTTGGTCATCTAATCTGGGACTATTAGATGGATCACCAAAGTACACCATGTAAGACCAATTCTACCCTAGTAGAATTGCTTTCACTATGAAAAATAACTTAGTAATCCTTAATTTATTAAGTTGTTTATGGTCTAAACAGGAAATCCCATGAGGAATAATTGAATAAATCCTTATTAGTTTGATTTTCCTCAAGGGATAATTAGTTAAAAAACATTTTAATTAATATTCTTGGTCATATTTAAACCAAAATAGGAAAATTAATTAGATAAATCATTATTTATCTTATTATTTTCTAGGAATAATTACTTAAAACATTATTTAAATAATATTACTTGTTAAATTTGACTAAATCATTTATAAATAATTGAATAAAACACTATTGATTAATTATTACTCAACCACATTCTTAAAATAATAAATAAATCATTTATTTATTTATTATTTACAAATAAAGTGATTTGACCAAATTCAAATTCTTTTTCCGTCCAACAAATATAATAAAATATTCCATAAAAGTTGGATCTAGATTTGGTTAATAATATTTTAATTATGCCCCAATATCTAGACTAACTCAATATTTTGTTATAAATAGAAGGGTTTTCCCATTCATTCACTACCTTTTGTTGCCTAAAGATCACTCTGGATATATACTTTTGGTCTGACTTTGATCCTCCATCATTGGCATATTTTGCTATCCATTTGCTTGTGAGCTCCCTTTGAGTTCCATTTTTATCTGGTTTTTCTACACCATCAAGAGAGAGAGAGAGAGATATTAGATTTGAAGTGCTAAGGACATACAAGAACCCATCCCATTGAGGGGGACTGGTAACATCTTTCTATGTACCCTTCCTAGGTGTCCTAATACAAAAATTATTTAAAAATATCATTGTCTTGTTCATTAGATGCATGGTGCTACTCTTATTATTTGTTGTTTAATATCTTTAATTGCATAGATATATATTTTTGTAGCATTTGTCTTGGTCAACTAACTGCAAATCTAAAGAAATTGACAGCCATCTTTGATGTTAGGGTTGTTTTTTATGCACAGCTAAAGTGATATTTTTTCATATGCTTGCGATTAGAATTCACACTAACAGTATGTTAGAAAAATATTTCTTGTTTGTTTGCATCTCTACAAGGGCGATACTATTACCTCTCTCTTAGAGGCTCACTTTTTTCTCCCTCCCCAGTAGAAAAACCTTGATGCACCTGCAACCAAACACTCTCCAGACATGCTTGATTTTTCAAAGGCACATATGTGATTATCTCCCTTGATGAAAACTAAATATAAGTGATCCAGGTGGATATCAGTGGCCACCCACCTCTTCCATTTGGAATCGCACCATCAATTCTTTTAGTTTTTCACTCTCAACACAGCTTACTATTTTTAGCAGGTTTTCGGGTCCTGCACTCTCGGAGCCATTTTGGGGCCCTAATGATCCAGGTGGATATTGGTGGCCACCCACCTATTCCATTTGAAACCCCACCATCAGTTCTTTCAATTTTTCCAGTTTCAGCACAACTTACTATTTTTAGCAGATTTTCGGGTCCTGAACTTTCAGAGCCGTTTTGAGGCCCTAAACGATGTTTTTGGGAGAAATGGACTGATGTTTCTTGCTCAAAAGTTGTATTCCTAGGATGAATATTTCTAATAAGGTATTGGGTGCGTCAAACGGAGATCGTATGCCAAAGTTACGTCCTCAGGAAGTTGAAACACCAATTTACCCAAATGGGACACACAGTTTTGGCGCTTCATCTCCCAGGGTTAGGTTTTTTGATGTTTAGGGTTTCCCATTGTTTCTCAACAATAAATAGGCCTTCGATCCTCATTGTAACATAGTGGATAGGGTTGTAGCCATCACATCTCTTTTTTGAGATACATTACCAGTGCCCTCACTCGTTCATTTCCATTATGTCTCATTGTAACACAGTTCAGAGGCCTGTAGCCACCACATCTCTTCTTAGAGATAAGCCTAAAAATTCCCTAGCTATTTATTTCCATTATGTTTGTAAGAATATTTCAGTCATTTGATATTAATAGAATGAAATGTTAATTCTGCTGCATCTCTATGTTTATGTCTATTTCTGTATTTTATTACATTCCTATATAAATCCAAATCAGTGGTATCAGAGAGGGTCTGCTCTTTCTTTTTTTTTCTTTGCATGTCCCCAATGTGGCCAGGGTATAAGGAGTTAGGGCTCAATCTAGTTGAACCCTTGCAATATCATCCTCGCAAACCCCAACGACTTCCCATGGCAGCAGAAAAGAAAGATGAGGGAGCAGGAGATCCTATCAAAATATTTATCGATAAGTCCCTCAAGAAACAGAGAAATGCGATGATGAGTAAATTTTCCCAGATCCTTCAACAAAATCCCACTGATGGCACATCTAAATCCATCACGTTCGCCAACAGGTCCGCGACATCCTTGAAAAATCCAATACCAAGTTCAACAGAATTTTCCTCATATGGAGGAACTTAACGCAATGGGGATCATTGCTTCCTAAGGAGGGAGGAATGATATAGGTGGATATCGGTGGCTACCCACCTCTTCCATTTGGACCTACGCCATCAATTATTTCAGTTTTTCACTTTCAGCACAACTTACTATTTTTAGTAGGTTTTCAGGTCCTGCACTCTCAGAGCCATTTTGGGGCCCTAATGATCTAGGTAGATATTGCTAGCCACCCACCTATTCCATTTGAACCCCCACCATCAGTTCTTTCAATTTTTCAGTTTCATCACAACTTACTATTTTTAGCATTTTTTCAGGTCCTGAACATTTGGAGCCGTTTTGAGGCCTTAAACGATGTTTATAGGAAAACCGGGAGCAACATGGGTCTATAAATTGATGTTTCTCACTCAAAAGTTATAGTCCTCAGATAGATCTTTCTAATGAGGTATTTAACACATCAAACGAAGATCGTATACCAAATTTATGTCCCCATGAAGTTGAAACACCAATTTACCCAAACGAGACCCACAATTTTGGTGCTTCATCTCCTAGGGTTAGGTTTTTGGATGTTTAGTGTTTTCCATTGTTTCTCAATAATAAATAGGCCTTTGAGCCTCATTGTAACATAGTGGGGAGGCCTGTACCTATCACATCTCTTCTCAGAGATACACTACCAGTTCCCTCGCTCATTCATTTCCATTATGTCTCATTGTAACAAAGTTCAAAGGCCTGTAGCCACCACATCTCTTCTCAGAGATAAGCCTACCAACGCCCTAGCTGTTTATTTCCATTCTGTCTGTAAGCATATTCATTCATTTTATCTTAATAAAATGAAATATTATTTCCGCTGCATATTTGTGTTTATGCCTATTTCTGTCTTTTATTACGTTCCTGCATAAATTTGGATCACCAAGACAAATATTTAAGTAGATGACATCCGGGTTGTATCCTGGATGGGGCTCCTACACCAAATTGTGTGAGGTATAATTGGGACCAGATATTAGGGAGGCCACTTTGAATTTGTGTAGGTACGACACAATCAAAATTTCTGGTGCTAGAAGGAGGGAAGCCAATTGTTTATGGATGATAACTCCACACACTCACATCATTCTTCTTATGAACAATATTGCAACAACATTCCCAACACCTATCTGATTCATACTCCCAAAATAGGAAAATCTTCTCAGCTTGGCCCAAAACCAACCTGCCAAATTACCTACGATCATATCTGGTAAATTAGACCTATAACCCATTGGTTTGTGAAGGATATCAGACTAATTCCTGGAGAAAATAATCTTCCTCATTTTCCAAAGAAAATTTTTAAAAATGGTACATGCATAGTAGTTTCTACAGTGGAAGATTTTGTTTTTTTCCACTCTTGAAGAGTTATCAAATTCAATATAAGACATAGAACATCCAAATTAGCTTCCACCTTTCAACCAAGGGTACGATGGTAATGTTGTTCTTTTAGACAATATTTTCCACGAGATAGGCGGTCATGGAGAAGAGCCCTTAAATTCTGAAGAGGAGGAGGAGCACAAAGATGATAACATAGCAAACCAATATCTGGATTGGATGACTCAGGGCATACTCACTTTTCTGGGTATTTTATAGAATATGCGAAGGCTCCCAAAAACATTGTTAAATAAATATGACCTTGATAAGCTAATTAAAAATACCATTTGGATAACTTCTACCTACACATGCAGATGCTTAAGGTATGTTATGACGATGTTGCATGTAGAATATTTTCGTGTACCTTAGATGGTAGAGAATTTTTTTGGTATCATAGTCTTCCTATAAATTCAATTTAGAATTGGAGGGGGTTTAGAAGGTTGTTGCTTGAAATTTTTGTTGATGATAAACCCCAACCATGTTATTAAGGAGTTAAGGAATTTAAAGATGGGGGAAGAAGAGAAAGTTAAGGATTTTAATCAGAGGTTCAATCAGATATTGAACAAATTTCCCCTAGATATGAAGTCTCATGAGTAGATCACGATTTAGTACTACACTTTTGCCTTGTCAACAAACATTTTGCAACTTGTGAAGAGAGTTGTGAAAGATAAATTGGTGCAGAATTTTGAATAAGCCATTGCTGCTGAAAAGGAATTGTGTGTGATTGGAGTCATTCTCGATGATGAATAATCTAAATACTCCAAGGAGACTGGAAAAAGGTTTCAGGCCTTTTCAAACAAGGCCACAAATAAAGAAGCTAGTGATCTTGAAAGCTTGACCAGGACCATCAAGTTTCTTTCTAATGAGTTGGAAGAGTTAAAAAAAATGACAAGTGAGATCACTATCAGCAGAAAGAGCCCCAAGTTCAACTTCTTTAGAAGGAATAATCAACAGTAATAAGACAACTAATTTTTCACATAGCTCGAATGTTGTGTTGAATGTCGAAATAATCGGTGTGGAACAATATTGTTGTTTTCATCTAGAATATCATTCATAAAAGATGTTCCCACAATGGAACCACAACATGAACACTCTGGCTATGCACATTATTGACACATTACTTTCATATGAGTAGATTGAGCAGATGGAAGGAAAGGAAGAATTTTTTGCAGCTAAATATGTTGTGGGTATTGGACACACAATGAATAATTTCAGTTGTGTTTTTAATTATGAGAAGAAAAATGATGAATAACCGTCATTGAATGAGGCCCGAAATCAAAAGAAAAATAGTATATACAAGTTGAGAAGTAAAGGAAATGTTTCTGAACACGAGTTGATATGGAAAAAATTGAAGGAACACTTGTTAATTAAAATCACACCGCTTGTCAACCCGACTCAGAACACTAAGGACAATTCTGTAAATGCTGCTACATCAAAGAAAACTTCCACCAATAGTAAAAGCACGTCTACCATTCTGGAAGTGTCATACAAGGTCATGCCTCTAGACACTTCGGCAATGCCTAATGCATATGAAACAGTGGATTACAATATAGTGGAAGAAATGAAGATAGCTAGTGCAAATATTTCAATCTTCGATATTGGAAGTATAAAAAGCAAGTGGGATTTTCTTTCCCTAGCCCTTGCCCAACCTTCATCAGGTGGTAATTCTTCTTATTCGTAGAAGGTATCTGTTAAGTTTCTAGTCCCTTGGAATCAATTGTCAACATTGTAAAATGAGAAGCCAACACTCTCTACTGTCATTTTTTATTGACTTTCAAAATTTTCAATTACAATGTCCATAATTGTTTAGTCAAGTATGAGCTGGAAAAGTCTCTTGTCGAAGCTATTGGTGAACTTAAAAATTTTCTTATTCCATTATCATCTGATCACCGAGTTCACCAGTGCATAAAGATAGTGATTTTGGACATCCCCAAAGCCTACAGTGTGTTACAAAGTAGATACTGGTCTAGAAAATTAAAGGGGTATTTTTCTACCAATTGGTCACACTTTTGTCTTCCATATAAGGGAAGGAATAACCAAATATGGGGAGAATCATAACCTTACATGATACACACTATCACACCCTTCGAGGGGAAAAATGAGCCTGTTTATTTGGCATACTTAATTTTTGGAAATTATTTTTTGGAAACTGAACTTGGGTGTTATCTTTCTTAGCCTTCCCTAGTCCCACCAGGAACAAATTTGGAACTCCTTCCTAGTCTAGCTAGAGGAAATGACTTATGTACAATATATATTAGTAGTACTAGTGTAGGATTGAGCTGTGATGTTTTTTATTCTTGGATTTTATACTTTGAGGTTCAAATACATAGGAGGGCTCTAGATCCAGTTCTGTTTTAGTAGAACTGCAACAAAGAAAACACCTGATATCTTGCCACTTGGGATTAGAGTGCACTGAAAACACCACAAAATATGAAGCACTCATCTTGGGCCTACAGAAAGCCATTGACCTCAAATTTTGGGTTCTTAAAATAATAGGTGACTCTGAGATCTTCATACGACAGGTCACTGTGTGTCACCTAATCTCAAAATTTATCAAATGGAGGTATGGCATTTAATTTCAAAATTCCAAGATTTCAATAATTTTTTCGTTCCTAAGATGATGTTACACAACATTTTTTCATTGTCCCTACAATCCCCATCCCGCATATTGGAGGCTCATTTGTGTGATCAAAATAAAGTGTCATGCCTTGCAGATACCATCATTGCATCCCTTTCCATGAGTCTAACATTCATTCTGTTGACCATTTCCTGAACAGACCACCAAAAACACATGTTTTTTCCTTGGCGCTGGTAACCAGTTATGCCCTCGCGCCGATGAGGTAGATTAACATTGGCCCCTGCGCCAACTGGCGCTCTGTCTCAATTAGCTTCCCACGCCAATCTATTTATGGAATTTTTTTTAAAAATAGAGGTGAAGTTTCGATCATAACAACTTCGTGGATGAGTCATGGGGAGTGGTTCAACTCAATAACCATGGCCTTCCTCCTTTGGCCTCTTGTTTCCACCTTTTGGGGAAACCTCCCATGAGATAAGGCCTCCCTTCCACCATAGTAAGGATCCCAACCTCCTCCTCTCCCTCTATAAATATAGTTCATCCTCCATTGATGAAGCTAGATGAGTTGAACTGAAGAAGAAGAAACACTAGAGAGATTTCTATTCAAGATAGATCGAAAGAGTCCCTTATTGAGAGAGCTTAGGCTTGTGCCTTCATCCCGTCTGAATTCCCTGAAATTCGTCGAGACGTGTTTCAACTGAACCCCGCTGAAGGAGGTTGCGATGTCAAGGCTTGGTTTTAACTCTTTCTTCTATTTAATACATATGTATAGCTATTGTTTGGTTCCCATATCACGTTGATGTGTTTTATTGATGCAATATGATTAACCCTCCTTGACTGGTTAGTATTTATGAATGAGATTGTTGTTTCATATGTTGCTCTTGTTTGCTAATTTTGTGCAGGGATCCAAGCATCGCTACGAAAGGATCGTGACTTGCCGAAATAGGAATCGAGAGGCCACCACTACAATAGCTATGACGACAGTGTTGGACTCTACGTAGGTTGATCTACCGCATATATTCCATTCAGTAATTAGGAGCCTACACTCTAGTTTGTCATTTTGTTAATAGACCCACTTTAGGGCTAGAGGGATCGTCTCTGTTTGCAGAGTGGATTTACCTACATAACAAATTTTTGACTCCACTGGGGATCAGTGCGAGTTTGTCTTTTTTCCCTTGTCAAGTTTACTTCAATCATTTGCTTGTTTCGTTATATTTTCTAGTATGTTTTCTTGTTTAGAGTCCGCTTGTTCAGCTCCAAAGTGTCAAGATTGACCTCTGCTCATTGGATTTCCCATTCTCCCATAGATATCCGGCTTGGCGCATTTTTTGGTTGAACATTCAAGCCGATTGGCACATGTTTCCTGTGTTGTACTAGCGCCAACCCCTGTTTGGCACAGATTACCGCCTTACAGTCGCGCCAAATCCTATAGGGTTTGGATTGACTTTCCTTGTGAGTTTCCAGTCAGTTTTTCTTGTTTCTAGGTAGATTTCTAATTTGAAATTGTTTTGTTGAGATTGTTTTGACTGTCACAAACTTGTTCTTCTCAGTTGTACATCTGTTTACTTATCAGTGTAGTTTATGGCCTTAGGGTTTCTGAGTGTCATAGCTCACTGAGCCTTCTGTTTGGAAGTCGATTTTTTTTATTATTGTCAGTCACAACTCTTGATCAATTGTGTTTAGATATTTTTTATCCTTAGATCATTTGTTTTGGTTGAATAATCATTTCAGGTTTCATTTTATTTTTCTTCTTGTTGCTCCAAGCATATATCACATTGCTTGTTTGGATCGTTTCACAACATTCTCTTTGATTGGAGGAGTGCTTCATTGGTTTGAGTGCATTTTTATGTTTGTGTTGCTTTCATCAAATCAATCGGTTTATCTCTTTACATTCACAATCCTCGAACTTGTGTTTGTTTTTTTTTCTTCGTGTCATTAGTGCATTATGTGCTTCATTTCATTGAAAAAATAAAAAAATTTCATTATTTCATTTGTTTGGAAAAGGAAAGTTCTTTTGCATAACTAGTGCTTGATTAGCTAGGGAAGAATTTTTCATTTTCCGCTTGATTGAATTAGATGCATTAGAGGATTTCTTCATTTGATCTCATTGATTGCTATTGTTTGAAAGATCTCTATCATTCTCTTAATTAGCATTCATTGAAGGAAAATGGTGTTAATTTGCATATAGTTTTCATTTAGGAAATTTGAGATCGACATTCGGTAGGGCCTTGAAATTGAAACATAATTCAAGATCAACTATAAAATAAAATGAACTAACCTAAGGAAGCATTGGAACCTATCGCAAACATTTTAGTGGTCTGGGCTAGAGACATGTTCTGGCATCTTAAACCTAGTAGTTGTCATTCGCCTTCTGGCTTTAGACAGCACTAGTATGGACTTATGCTCCTCGTATCGTCAAGTATATAAAGGGAGACCCCTATAGGTTCAAATCCTTTATCCATCGGAAGCCGAGTCTATCGCCCTATAACCATGATACACAGAACATAGCATTCGGGAAGACTACCCACACGTACGAAAAGTCCTTGCTCATTTCTCTTTCATTTGATCACCAAGGTGTATATGGTAGTTCATGGAAACTTGGTACACCCTCTTTCTTAGATTACTAGAGCAATCATTTTGATCTTTTCGTGACTCTTTGAAAAGAGAAGAGATCATCGAGCACTTTTCCTTTCACGCTCATTTAAAATTGAAAGTGACTAGAGTCATCTTTTGTCTGTTTCTTAACTCTTAAAATATGAAACAAAAAATTCCGGTTTGAATGTCGTAAAATTAATTACCCACGATCACATGCCTGTTAAAAGTCTGTTACTTGGCTTGTTTTTGTTTTTCCTCAGACCTTGGTCTTGAAGCCTTCTGTTGGCTATCTCTTTTTCCTTTTCTATTTTGAAATACGGTCACAGTGGCAGAACCACCAGTTTCATCGTTTTCCTCACTTCCTCCTAGTGGTAGTTCCTTTCCTAACGTTTCTTAGGAAACCCCTCAGTCCACTAGGTTTGGCGAGTTTTCGCAGCCTATTCTCCTGACTGAGCTTTCGCAGCCTATTCTCACCGACGTTATGCTCCTTCTCTGGATGCTCAATCTCCTGTGGCCCCATCTGCTTCTAGTATGACCTCGACAGTCCCTATGATTCCTAGTGGCCTTACTTTTGAAGAGTATTTGTTGGTTGTTCAACAACAGAACTCTTAGGGTTTTCGGCCACCCAAGTGCTTGTCAATCCTCCCCATCATTATGATGTTGTCGGCCACCCCATCTATTCATTTTCTGTTGATCCTTATCATACCATCACTCATCAAGGACATTTTCTACAAGGACAACCCTCAGGCTTATAAGGAAAACCCTTACAGGGACAACCTTTGGCTCCGCAAGGAAAATCTTTTGGTGCTCAGGGACAACCTTACAATCCGCAAGGTCAACCTTCGATCCCACAAGGACAACCCTCTGGTCCTTCAAGTTAGCTTCAACCAGGAACGTTGTATGTTTCCAGTGGGCCAATGTACCCCCCACAAGGACAACCTATTGTACAACAGCAGCAGCTGTACATTCAGTATGGCAAAAAAAATTTGCAACAAGGACAATCTTACGGTCCTGCTCTAGGTCAACCTGGTCATCAGGGAAAACCTATTCCATCTCCACCATCAGGCCAAACTCTTCCACAAAGGAAACCTAGTGGCTCTCATTATCTAGGCCAACCTATTCCACAGGGGCAGCCTGTACAACTAGCTCAGTAGCTGGTTCAACCTGTTCAATAGCCAATTCATTCTGTTTAACAGCCTGTTCAACCTACTCAGTAGCTGGTTGAACCTGTTTATCCGACTCAATAGGGTCCGCCTGTTCAACAGCTCGCTCAACCTGCTCATCAGGGTCCACCTGCTCAACCCCAAGGCACTTATTACCCCCAAGGTCAATATCAACCGCTATATATTGCGCCTAAAGGTTTCACTTTTTACCCTCAAAATTCATCTCGGTTGGTGTATAATAAACCTCAAGGCCATGCTTACATTCTGCAACAGAATCCATACATTGCTCAGCAAGGACCTCAATGGTATGCTCAGAATCAGTATCCTGGTCCTCAACCCTAGTACTAGCAGAATTATCATGCTTATAACCCCTATGGTCATAATCCTCTTGGACAAAACATATGGGGGTAGAATTTCTCGCAAGCTGGGTGGAATGTTAACACGGGTCCTTATTAGAGACCTCCAATGCCTTTTAATCCTAAATTACCTTTTCTCACTATGTTGGAATTGCTTGATGTGTTAAAGCTAACAAACGATCCAATTCTTCATAACCCATATTGGCCTCCAGTTTCGACTAAGATTCTTGGTGATTGTCCTAAGTTTGAGGGAAAGTCCGGAGAAGACCCCCAAGCACATGTTATGACCTACCACTTGTGGTGTTCCTCTAACTCTTGGGTTGATGATTCCATCCAACTCCGTATTTTCCAATGGAATCTTACTGGTGTCGCTGCAAAGTCGTACATTGAGCTATCTTGTGGCATTTTTCAATACTTCAACTCTCTCGCCATGGCATTCCTTACACATTTTCAGTTACCGGTTCGTTATGAAACCGGGACACACCTCCTCATATCCTTGAAACATGACCGAGCTACTCATATCTCGGATCATATTCATGAATGGAGACGTCATCTTCATTTGATCAAGTTTGATATTCCTGATCAGATTCTAACTGATTGGTTTACTACCTCCTTTGTCAATTATATTGTGAAATACATAACTATGGGGGCATGTGTAACCGATGAACAGGCCATTGCTCATGCCCAGTACCTCGATCTTGTGTACTCTTAGTCTAGCACATTTTATGATATCTTTCCTGATGCCCCTACTTATAAAGCACCAGCGACCCCATCTGTTGACAGTATTATTGGTTCCATGTCTCAGACTTCTCAAAAGTCTTCTCCTTCAAATCCTGGGAAGAAAAAGTCTAATTCTTCAAATAATGTTGCTTCTTAGCCTGCTCTGAATCTTGGTAAAACCTTGGAAGTCAAATTCGGCAGATAAAACTTCCAAGGGGAAAAAGAAGGGTAAAGGTAAACCTAAAGCCGATGCCCTAAAACCATATTCGTCCAAATCTCATGCTGATGATGGTTCACAACGTAAGCCAGAGTACCCTTGTTTGATCTGTGATGAAGAGCACTACACCAATGACTGTCCTCGACGGGCTGAAGTAAGTAGATTTCTTAAAGGCACTCAGGGAAATACAGCTATTCTTAAAGAAACTTTTCCATCTTAGCAAACCCAGATGGTAGGGAAACCTCAGCCCTCTGCCCCATTTGGCTCTCATGTGTTCATGATGAAAAATTCTGCGTTTGTTTCTATTGCAACTCGATCGAAAGATTATACCGAATCACTTCAGGTATTGAGGAAAGAGAATGTTGATGATCCTCCTCCTCTTCTTGCTTCTGGCCCTCTTCAGATTGAAATGCCCAGTACTGAGTCCATTGTACGGCCACCTTCCAAAGGTGTACTCTGCAAGTCTTCTTATAATCCAAATGCCCATGATGCTCAACATTACAGTATTTTTGAATATTTGGCTTAGGTGTTGTCTACAATTTCTGCTCTAGAAGTACTTCAGAGTTGTCTGTCTCAATGGAAGGCTTTGTTATCTGCGAATGGTGGGATTGATCCTGCTGATACTAGCCTTCTTTCTTTCGATTTAGAGAATTTCGTTCCACAAATCCCACATCAGATTGCACTCATTATACAAGTTGTCATTAACAGTCTCAATATCCATCGAGTGGTTGTGGAAGAAGGTGCTTCAATGTGCATCACGTCATCTTCTTGCTAGAAATCCATTGGTTCTCTGGCCTTCAATTCATCACCAAATTCCCTTGAAGCATTTGATGGAAGAGAATCAAAACCTTTAGGTGTTCTCGCTAGTTTACCAATTACATTGAAAGAGAAGAAGGTCAATGTCGAGGTAGAAGTAGTTGACGCCAAGCTCAATTACAATATTCTCCTCGATCGTAGTTGGACTCATGCTATTCTGTGCATTCCATCCACTCTCTTTCATGTCCTAAAATTCCCGCGCGAAGGAAATATTGTTACAGTTGATCAATTGTCATTCTTCACTTCTTCTTCTGAGAAGAATGTTCCGTATGTGGATAAGATCCCTATTCCCAACGAGAGCATTAGGCCAGGTCTCTTCAAAGATCCTACCCTCATGGGTATTTTTCCTCTTCCTCCACCTAACACTTCCTAGATCAATATGATCTCTCGGTCTGATGACCCATGGATCATCCCTTCACCTGAACAGGTCGATTCTTTTGGAGATTCGATGCCTTTAAGTCCGATTGAGATTGATTATTGTGAACTTTTTGTGGCTTCGACTCCTCCTCCTTCTGATCATGCTCCTTTGAGCATGTCTCCTGATGCTTATTCTCAATCCCCTAGGCTCAGTGACTCGGATTCATCCTATCCCTTGCAAGAGATATTTCCTTCCGATGAAGCCATCATGGAAACTATGTCTCTCGAGGATTTACCATGGGATGATGTCCATAATTGTTCCTCATTCATGCTTGGTCTCGAGGCCATGTCTACGTGTCTTGAGAGGTTTGCATCTCAGGTTCCTTCTCCTCCGCTTCAAATGCCTATTCTGATGCATGAAGTGTTTTTGCAGGGTAACTTGAGTAAAATTATGCAAATGATGCCTATTGACATTTCCGTCAAACTGGGAATTGTCGGGAACATCCATCTCGAGGTCACCTGTTCTTCGGATGAAGTTTAGGTTTATACTAGCCTTTTCTGCAAGTTTCGTGACGTCTTTGCATGGTCCTACGAGGAAATGCATGGCATTGATCCCAGTATCGTGGTGCATGAGATTCCTACCTACCCGATTTTGAAGCCTGTTTGTCATCGCCTTCATCTTGTGCACCCTTGAAAAGCTGCTACCATTAAATGTGAAGTTGAAAAACTTCTCAACGTTGATTTCATCTACCTGATTCCCTTAACAGAATGGGTATCCAACATTTTCCATGTAGATAAGAAACAGGGTACCATTCGAGTCTATGTTGATTATCATGACATCAATAGGGCCTGTCCCAAGGATAATTATCCTACTCCCTTTATTGATTAGATCATTGATGACTGTGCTAGGAGTGAGATCCTTTCCCTCATGGATAGATTTTCTGGCTATAAATAGATTAACATTCTCTCGACTAATCAACATAAGACTCCTTTCATCTGTCCTTGGGGTACTTTCCCATATAAGAAGCTTCCTTTTGGCTTGAAGAATGTTGGGGCCACATTTCAGCGAGCAATGTCATACACTTTTCACGATATTAAGCACATCATTCAACCTTATCTAGATGACCTTCCAGCTCATTCAGCTAAGCGTAAGGATCATCCTGACCATCTTCGTCATATCTTTCTTCGTTGTCGACGCTACAATATCTGGCTTAATCCACAAAAATGTGTCTTCTGCATTGATTTTGGTAGACTTTTAGGGTTTATCATGTCCAAAGGCAGGATTTGCCTTGATCCACTCAAATTCGAGGCTATTATTAATCTCCCCTCTCCATCTTCATTACATCAGCTGCAGAGTCTTCAGGGGCAGGCTAATTTTTTACGTCGTTTTATACCTAATTATGCCGAAGTAGCTAAAGGATTCACATGATTATTAAAGCAGGGTGTCCCTTTCCTTTGGGATGAGGTCTCCCAGAAGTCTTTTGATTATTTGAAGATGTTTCTTGTCAATTCTCCTCTGTTGCGTCCTCTGAACTATCATCGCGATTTTTCCCTCTATTTAGTTGTCGCTTTCAACACGATTGCCATGGTTCTGTTTCAAGACGATGATGACGGTGACGAGCATGTTATTTACTACCTTTCTCATAACCTTCTCGATACCAAAACGCGCTATGCTCATGTCAAGAAGTTAGCGTTAGCTACATTTCAAGCAATTCAACGTTTTCATCATTATATTCTATTGCGTACTGTGACTGTGATTTCGGAATGCAACCCTATGAACTACATATTGTCTCAAAAATTGGGGGGGGGGGGGGGGGGAATAATCAAAGTGGATTGTTATCCTCCAAGAGTTCGATTTGGTGTTTACTACTTTAGATCTAAGTTGACGAAGGATGCTCGCTGACACATCCGTCATCAGTTTCAACCTTATCGTATGGTCAGAGATACTCTCTACCGTGTCAGAGTAGATTCCATTCTCCATCAGTGTTTGACTCTCGAGGAGGCTAAGAGAGTTATAAATGATTGCCACAATGGCGCCTGCGGCAGTCACATGTTTGGTTGTGCCACTGCATAGAAGATTATTCGTGTTGGGTATTTTTGGCCCTCTATCTTCAAGTATTGCATCGTTGCTATTCGTAAATGTCATGACTGCTAGATCTATCAGTGCAAGAAACATGTACTGCCTGCACATCTGCACCCTGTCATTATCGTTGGTCCCTTTGTGAATTGGGGCATTGATTTTATGACGTGTAACCCTCACTCGACTGAGGGGTATGCTTATATTATCATAGTCATTGACTACATCACCAAATGGGCCGAAGCAATGCCTACACTTTCCGCCGATGGTAAGACAGCAGCTAAGTTCATATTCAATCACATCATTTCTAGGTTTGGTGTCCCTCAAGCCATCGTTACCGATCATGGTTCCCATTTTCGGCATTATATGGTGGCGGAGTTGACTTCCAGGTTGGGCTTGCGTCACGACAGCTCAACGCCGTACTATCCTCAGGCCAATGGCCAGGTTGAGGCTGTGAACAAATTTTTAGTCACTATTCTTCAACGTACGATTGGGATCCACAAATCCAATTGGAATATCATGTTATTTTCGACTCTCTGGGCATACCAAACCTTAGTCAAGAATGTGACCGGATTCACTCCATTCTAGCTTGTTTATGGTCTGGAAGCTACCCTTCCGATTGAGTGTGAAATGCCTTCACTAAAATTAGCTGTTGAATTACTGCCCAACACTTCACCTGAAGAAGAGTGTCTTCTCTACTTAGAGTGGCTGGATGAAACTCGTCGCTTTACTGTTTTGGTCATCGAGGCATAGAGGAAGCGTGTCAAAGCCCATTTTGAACAGTCGATTTCTCCTCGCTCCTTTGTAGAAGGAGGCCTTGTCCTCTTGTACGATCAAGCTCATGATAAGCTGGGGGCAGGAAAATTTCAACCCATGTGGCATGGGCCTTACATCAATAAACGTGTTTTGAAGAAAGGGGCCTATGAGCTCATTGATTACGAAGGTAATCCTTTAGATCAGCCTAGAAATGGGTTGTATCTCAAGAAGTATTATGCATGAGTCATCCATGCATGTTTTGTGTACATAGGTGTTTTTTTCATTTTTGTACATTTTTTGGCTTGGTGTGTTTTTCGAGTGTTTTCTTGCTTATTGGGTCATTTCTTATTGTGCAGATGTCTATTAACCCTTATGTTGGTTTCGCGGATGGTGCTTCCCGTAGTACCCGGAACTTGTCTTCGGTAGCCTGGGTGATTTATGATCCTATTGGTGAGTTGATATACCTGCAAGGTATTTTTCTAGGATGAACAACAAACAATGTCGTTGAATATATTGTTGTTATTTAATTGTTAACCGAGGCAATTACCCTCGGCATTAGTGCATTGGTTGTAAATCTAGACTCACAGCTTGTTGTTCTTTAGCTTAATGGGTGTTATCCAATTAGAAAACCACGCATTTTAAGATTATATTTATGTATTTGTTTGCTAGAAAGACATTTTGATTATATCACATATCAACATATTCCTAGACAAATGAATGCATAACTGATACAATGGCTAACATTGTATTAGATAGACATTTGCGTAATCTATAAAATCATCATCACATGAGAGAATCGTATCAAATTGAAAAATAGATGTATATATATATATATATATATATATATCTCGAATGTTTGCATCAGTGTGCACCATAAGTTTCAAAAAATATGTGTGTTTCTGTTACATCCTGAGACACCACGTCTCACAAAAAAATGCAAAAATAAAAGCCTAGGGGTCTAATCGACATGATGATCGTCATAGAATGTCACTACCCGGACAAGCCACCTCAGCAAGTGGTGAACTTGGTTTGACACTCCTATAGTATGTCTTTGGTATGCGCGAGGAACATCGTCAAAATGCACATAGTCTGGGACCCCACAAGTAATTCCCTCCAAGTTGTGCACGATTTCCTCCTCGTCACCTTGAGGGGAAACATAAAAATCATGAGGTATTTTCCTCACTATTGGAGACATCCCTGCAGGTCTCTCTGGGCCTACATCTGTAAATGCATGGATTGATTGTCAGAACATACATACCAAAAAAAAATCATAATACTCATAAAAATTAAAAATGAGTCTTACCAAGTGCTTCATCCCAATCCTCTCCTTCCAAGAGTGGGAGGTCTGGATCACCATTGAAATTTGTGCCAGAGTAGGGCTAGTCCTCCATGAAAATCAACTGTCGGCGGAGCCAATCAAAGAAATCTGGTCTCCAGGACATCTGTTGACCACCCCCTGACCTTGGCATCAAAGCTGCCCATCTGGCCATCCGTGGTTCTAGTGCTGGTGGTGTTGGGACTATCACCTCCTGACGCTGAAAGATTGGTAGTTGTTCTAGAATGAATGATACCAAGATAGACCCATAACCAAAAATTTTCAATTTTGTCTTCTTGCACTTTGTTAGCTGATGTTTTATATTGATTGTTGGTGCCTTTGCCCAGTTGTAGATGGTCGGTGTCAAGCAGTCTACAGAATGAAGTAGCTGTGGTTTTGTTGCTTGGTGCGATTCTTGTGTTCCCGTAGCTCGTGTGATCATATGTATTAGTACCCTTAGTGTTAAATCCGGGATAGTCTAGATGTCCACTTTCCCATTTTTTGATCCTTTCCGTGCTCCTGGGCATATCTTGTCAATCACCATGCCCATGCTCTCCATGGTGGGATGGGTGTTGGTAAATATTGGTGCTACCCCCCTCTGCGACGGTCTTGTTATGAAATAAATATCAGAAACATCAATATCGAGTTCCTGATCTCGAAGAATGAATTTTTCATGATCCTTTTCCCAGATGCTGATCAAATATTGCAGCAGCTCTGGTTGAGCTCTGAGACACGGTGTCATGAAGAAATTTTTCATTCCACAGTCTCTAAGAGGTTCCATGCATCTCGCATTTCCCATGGCAAGCTCATCCTCTTCACTGTGTTCCCATTCCTTTCACTCTATCACCATCTTGTCACTCTTTCACCTACAAACATGTTCATATGGACATTATTAGCCAAATCCAAAGTTGAAATTTGTGAAATTTAGGCTTGATTTCTTGCATTGGGAGTTTTTTAAGAGGTCTTTGTGGTTGGCGCGACTATTTTCAAAATATTCACGCCAATGGGCGTGCCTTAGTTTAGAAAATTGGGCAGTTGACGGGAGTCCATGCCCGAAACCCACGCTGACCGTCGTGCCCTAGTTTTTAAAATTTCCCCTTCAAAAATCCAAACTGAAAGCTGCAGGGAAAGAGAGAATGCTTAAAATGTGGGGAAAGATATCATCTCTTACCTGGAACTGACGGATTCGAGATTGGTCTGCTGGATTGCCCGCTATCTTCACCGCAAAATCACAAGGTAAAATGGGGTCATTATTTCTCCACAAGAGGTAAAAGTGAAAAGTAATTATTTTTTACCATTTTATAAATTTTATAAATTTTCAGAACCCTAATTAGGTTTTAAGACATGTTTTTCAATTATTACATTATGTTATTTCGAGAAATGGGTTTTATGTTCATTTCTTGTGCAGTGACAGGTCTTTAATGTGATAGTGATGAAGTCACGAGTTGTATTTTATACTTTTTCAGACTCAATAAAAACACAAAAAAGTCACTACTAGAGTCATCTTTCAACTCTTTTCTGACTCTCTAAAACTAAAAAGATTGCAGAGACTCTTGTCTTTTTGAACTCGTTAAATGGCTATGAAACGATATCTACCCAATATACATTTACCCCTTTTTCGGGCTGGGATAGATTATTTACGAAAATGAATACCTTAGCCTATTGCGACTAAGAGGTTCTTTCAGATATTGTTTTCTACCTTTTTGGATCTGAGAGACTATTTACAAAAAGGGACAGGCTAGAGTTTTCTTTTTCGCTTCTTTTCAAACTCTCCAAATGTGAAAAGATGTCGAGTTCTTCCTTTGTCAAACTCGTTAAACCTTGATGACATCAGACATCGTCACCATGATGTTCATTGAGTTCCTCCTTCCTAGGGCTCGTAAAATGTACTAGGATGGATTTTTCCGAAGGAAAAACTTACAACACAAACATATTCTATCCCCTTCAAGCTTGTTTTAAAAAAATTATTGGGGTACTCGCCATGGTGGGGGGAAATTGAACCAGATTTTAGTTGTATTGGTAGTATGTCGCTCTTGAACATGAGACTCGTCTGCATTCCTGTCAGGTTGGGGACATCTCACTTCATTATTTTTTACCTCCATGGGTTTGGGTAATCTATTTTGACCTCTCATATGTTCTTTGCCACGTCATCATGACCTCAGATCCCTTAATGTAAAATACTTCCAAATCCAGAGTCATGTCACTGATATGTTCAAGAGAAGTTTTCCTATACAGTTTTCAACCTCCCTCTGATTCTCTATTAGTCCCGATTCACTATCATTATGTTCCTCTGTCACATGTCAATGATGTGGGATACATTATGGCCCTCCTTCAACTAGGTCTTTTCCTGTTGACTTCATCTCATTATCCAAGAAGTTGGTCTACAGATTCCATATCGGTACCTTGGAGCCTGCATGCCTCAATGGCAGGTTCTTCGCATTCAACGAAATATCTACATCATTGGCCTTCGATTGAATGATTATGTGAGTGTTTGATGCCTGATCACTGTTCACATTCAGTGGATTGTACATGTTGTACCTTGAAAACCATTATCATTATTGGTGTTTTCTCTCGTTCCTGTTAACAAATTTCATCATTAGCTGGTAATCAGGTGATTTTCTTGCATGTTCGACTTCAGCTCACATATTTGCATGCTTGAATATGTACCTGTTTAGATCGAGATGGAGCACAAGACCCTGGGTTTTGTTTGATAAAATCTAGGTTGTGGGATATTATGGTGTATCATGATTTGTTGCATCAATCTTTTGATTGGATGGCTGCAACCATACCTAAGTCTATTTATTGATCCTTACTTCTGGATGGCTACATCCATACCTCATATCTCAATTCATATATGTACTCTATTATGGATGTTTTCACCCATGCCACATGTTCATGTCTAAGAGATATCAGTTCTCGTAAATAATTTCACCCCTTCCTCTCTCTCGGACCTCATTCTTTAGGGGGCATCTGTTACACAACATTTTTTCATTGTTCCTGAAATCCCCATCCCACATATTGGAGGCTCATTTTTGTGATCAAAATAAAGTTTCATGCCTTTCATATACCATCATTGCATCCCTTTCCATGAGTCTAACATTCCTTCTGTTGACCATTTCCTTAACAGACCACAAAAAACACATGTTTTTGCCTTGGCGCTGGTAACCAATTATGCCCTTGCGTCGATGATGTAGATTAATAATGGCCCTTGCGCCAGTTCGCACTCTGTCTCAGTTAGTTTCCCACGCCAATTTTTTTATGGAAATTTTTTTAAAAATAGAGGCAAATTTTTTATCATAACAACTTTGTGGATGAGTCATGGGGAGTGGTTTGACTGAATAACCACAACCTTCCTCCTTTGGAATCTTGTTTCCACCTTTTGGGGAAACCTCCCATGAGATAAGGCCTCCCTTCCACCATAGTAGGGATCCCAACCTCCTCCTCTCCCTTTATAAATATAGTTCATCCTCCATTGATGAAGCCATCTGAGCTGAACTAAAGAAGAAAAAACGCTAGAGAGATTTATATTCAAGATAGAACGAAAGAGTCCCTTATTGAGAGAGCTTAGGCTTGTGCCTTCATCCTGTCTGAATTCCCTGACACTCATCGAGACGCACTTCAACTGAACCCCACTGAAGGAGGCTACGACGTTAAGGCTTGGTTGTAACTCTTTCTTCTATTTAATATATATGTATAACTATTGTCTGGTTCCCATATCACGTTGATGTGTTTTATTGCTTAACCATCCTTGAATGGTTAGTAATTATGAATGATATTGTTGTTTCATATGTTGCTCTTGTTTGTTGATTTTGTGCAAGTATCCAAGCATTGCTACGAAAGGATAATGACTTGCTGAAACAGGAATCGAGAGGCCACTACTACAACAGCTATGAAGACAGCGTTGGACTCCAGGTAGGTTGATCTACCACGTCTATTTCATTCAGTAATTAGGAGCCTACACTCTAGTTTCTCCTTTTGTTACTAGACCCACTCTAGGGCTAGAGGGATCGTCTATGTCCGTAGAGAGGATTTACCTACATAATAGATGTATAATGTGGTTGTTGATGCATTAGTAAATGTTGTTGCTAGGTTATCACCACTTAGGGGTGGTTTTTTCTGTTGTACTTATTACAAGCCATCCATCCCTAATAATATCACTAATTTGCATATTTTCAAGGATGACCAATAAATACTGCATTTCATGGTGAACGGTGATGTGTCGAAGGATGTAGTCATTGACGAAGACGAGCAGGAGAAAGCATTGCAATATGTGGCTCAAGAAAGCAAAGGGAACCCCATGCCTAAGGACGTGGTGTCACTACAAAACTTGTATGACTTGCATAATCACTTCTGAGGACCGGTAAACATAAAAACTCATAGTTCAACTCTCCCACATGAAAAAATAAATATTGGCATATAAAATGATCTAAAGTTAATCAATCTCGGCACTTGTTGCACGTCTCAAGAGAGACAATATTTCATTCACATTTTCAACCAGTAAAAATGTTTTTTCGTGTGGATGTACAATGATGTCAAAACTTATGACATGCGAATAATCCAACATGGTATTCCAATTAAAGAAGGGGCCAAACCTTTCCAATAAAAGTCGCGGAAAATTCATTTGATAATTCAGAAAGACCTAAGGAAGTTTGTGAATTCTTGGATCATCTATAAATTGCGACATTCAACGTGGGCTTCCAACTTGGTCCCGGTAAAGAAAAAGTTCAGAGAAATATGAATTTGTGTGGATTTATGAAACCTTAATCACACCTCAGACAAATATAATTACCTAGTTTCATAAATGGAATAGATTTTACAGCTAATATCAGGGTCATACATGTTTCCTTTTCTTGATGGATTTTCAGGATATAACTAGGATGGCATTATTAAATTCCTTGAAACATATATCCTTTCTACATTTTGTTGTCCTAGAAAACTCATCATTGATAATGTTGCAGCCTTCAAGTCCAAGAAATTGGTTGATTTTTTCATAGGTACCACATAACTTTGGGACATTCAACGACCTACTACCCTCAAGGTAATGGATTGGCTGAATCTTCAAACAAAAGTTTGCTGAATATCATCAAAAAGCTCTTGGAAGATGTTGAGCATTGGAAAAGGTATGAATTTGCCATGTATTTCTTTATATTTTTCCTTTAATCATAACTAATTTATATTCTAGAATGGTAATATATTGAAGAATTATAATAGAATTAAGGAGATTAGTGATTGTTGCAAATTAATTAAAGATTGTCTTTTCTTATATGCAAAAATAGATGAAGTGGGAAGCCACCATTCGAGAGGAAAAGACAAATCAGAAATAATTGTTGTCCCTTCAACAAAAGACCATATCCAGACAAGAAGGTCAATATCAAAGCGCACATCCAAATGAAGGAAAGGAACAATGCAGCACCAGCGCAAGAAGACAAAACGATAACTAAAGTTAGAAGATAGAGCGAATCCCTCAGGATATCTCGATCCTGAGGGATCGCTACTCAAAGCTTATTTGTCTTTCTTGTTTCGTTTGTTGGCTTTTATAAAAGGACAGTGCTTGTAGAAATTGAAGGAGGTGTAATTTATAATGTATGATAATTATTCAGACTTCCTGTTGTATTTTCACAATTTTTCATCGACTCTCGTTTGTTGAAACAGAGTGCGATTTCTTGTAAACTCTGTTACATATGATTAATACATAATCCGGTTGCCATTTCATTATTTGATACTGGAGTAGTTCGTCGGTGCTTCACTAGCGACTAAGGGCCCGACCCTGGTGGATCCACTTGCTATCTGTACCATTAATTTTCGATTCCAGTCGTGTGATGGTTTTCTTTAGTTCTCATTTCTTTCGCATTGCTTCATAGTTTCCATGTTGTATAGCTTACTGTTTCTATGTTTTATGAAATTGGTTTGTTGCATCAATTGTGAGTGAATTTCATTGCTATTCCTTTTCAACATAAAAATATTATTTATTCCTATGTAACTTGTATTGTTATGCTTTTCAGATATAACGCTTCTTTTTTTAGAGTTTGTTGTTCATTTCCATTAAATAGTTTTCTGTTCATTTCCATTAAATAGTTTGTTGTTCATTTCCATTAAATAGATCTGATGTTCATTTATGATAAATAACTTTACTATTTATTCCTTTTCTGTCAGTATTTGGTTTGCCCTAGAATGTTATTGCACAGAGCGTGTTTATTCTATTTCCATTAGCGGCATTATTGTATCATTTCCAATTAGTTGTTTATTTTGGAGTGTAAGATCATCAACTGTAAAGGACATTGGCTATTACTGTTTAAGTCCTCAGATTGGAGATCTTGTTTATGCTTGATTTCATTTACATCAGTTGACAAGGGAAAGAGTTATTACTACTGCATCCTTGACTGATGATTTCTGAGTGAGTGATTGGATTTTAGAGCTTTAAGTTTCATTTCATTGCAATTAGATTTCATTTTCAAGCATCTGTATTTGAAATATTGTACTGCAAATTGAAGAGAATTACTCTTAGATTAAATTGTTGCCTCAGATTGAGTACACTCTTGAGATAAAAAGTCGTGCCTGGATTGATAATTAATGTAGGATAAATAGGAGTTAAAAATACACCTTTCATACCTCAAAATTTTGGCGCCATTGCCGGGGAGAGTGTAGCTATTTAAAAAGAGTGATGATATTTATTTTCTCTACTAAAGGAGAACTAGGTATTAAAAACGGAAGGTAAGAACCTACGTAATGAACGAGGAACATGCTCGTTCATCCACTCGCTTCATAGCAGAACTGCATAGAAGTCTAAGGTAGAAATGAATTCTTGCGTTTTTTTTTTTTTTTGAATGACTAGAAAATATAATCAAAACAAAATTCCTCCCAGACCTGAAAAACCTAAGGTACCGGTGACCCTTGGGCAAAAAACCTTCATCGACAATATCATTAAGAAAGTTGAATCTTAGCCATCAGTAGGCCCTAGAAAAATTGCTTCTAGACAACCTACTAGCTCCCTTCGAGCCACAGAATCACCATATGTAGCTTTTGCTGAGGTGCATAGCCAAACAGAAGATACTGTTCCCAGGAAGAAATACCAAGAGTTACAGCAGCAATTGAACGACATCAATGAATCAGAGGCAGAATCCTTCGATAAATGTCGAAAGGCAGAAGAAAAATTTGAAGAGGTAAGGAATAGACTACAACCAGTCAGGAATAAAATGGATACTCTCTGTTCTCTATATACATATGTTCTAGCATGTAGGTCCCCTGCCAAAAATTATGCTTTGTTTTTGTTAGAAAGATATTTGCAGTTAAAAATTAAAGTTGTTAATGCAGGAAAACCTATAGAATTAGAAACTGTAGATGACTTTATAAACTGCTACAAACTCTATGGAGTAAAAGTTCAGTGCCTACTTTGTGAATTTTATTTGCACAAATTCATATTGGCAGAGGAAATGGAGACAAATCCTAGTCCTTTTGTGGGTGATGTCCAATATCAAACATTAATTTCATTTTCTGTTAACCAGTTAAAATGGCTCAAGGCCTATATCACTTTTCAAAGACAAGAAAATAGGTTAGACCTTTGGGTTAGGGGTGAACCGAGACACCCATTACAATTATGGGCTAGGCAGAAAAGCCTAACGAAAAAAGAGGGTGTGATCCAGACATTGGGACCCATCCACAAAGCAATCGTCCTAGATGGGGTAGAATATTTTATGTCCATCAGAGACCAGGACATAGTAGCAGCTAAACTCCGACGAAAGATTTCCAATCGAAATATTCAAGACAAAGAGCCATTCAATTATAAAAATTTTGAGTTAGCTGCCAACCACCTAGTTATCTATAGTCACCTCATCTTGAGGGAAGGCCCGTATTGGTTAGGTTGTAGATTTAGAAGCCCTATTATCTGGTATCCTGCACCAGACTATAAGGCCAATTATGAATTACCTGAAGGGCAAACAGGGCATATTTTTGAAGTTTTAGCTGCAAATCATGGTTTTAGACCACTTAATGAAAAACCCTCTCTAGCCTATTCTCTAACTGCTTTACATGTAAACTATGGTTTTCATGAGGACATGAAAAAGGGTAAGCAGGGGGGTGTGCTGAGCATTGGAAAATGTATGAATTTTCCATGTATTTCTTTATCTTTTTCCTTTAATCATAAATCCTTTATATTCTAGAATGGTAATATATTGAATAATTATAATAGAATTAATGAGATTAGTGATTGTTGCAAATTAATTAAAGATTGTATTTTCTTATATGCAGAAATAGATGAAGTGGGGAGCCACCATTCAAGAGGAAAAGACACAGTAGAAATAATTGTTGTCCCTTCAACAAAATATCGTATCTAGATAGGAAGGTTGAGCTCGGAGAACACAGCCAAAGGAAGGAAAGGAATAGCATGGCATCAGTGCAAGAAGACAAAACGATAACTAAAGTTAGAAGATAGAGTAAATCCCTTGGGATCTCTCAATCTTGAGGGATCACTGCTCAAAGCTTATCTGTCTTTCTTTTTTTGTTCGCTGGCTGTTATAAAAGTACAGCGCTTGTAGAAATCGAAGGAGGTGTAATGTATAATGTATGATAATTATTCATACTTCCTGTTGTATTTTCACAATTTTTCATCGACTGTCGTTGGTTGAAACAAAGTGCGATTTATTGTAAACTCTATTACATATGATTAATACATAATTCGGTTGTCGTTCCATTATTTGATACTGGAGTATTTTGGCAGTGCTTCACTAGTGGCTAAGGGCCCGGCCCTAGTGGATCCACTTGCTATCTGTACCATTACTTTTCGATTCCAGTCGTGTGATGGTTTTCTTTAGTTCTCATTTCTTTCGCATTGCTTCACAATTTCCATGTTGTATATCTTACTGTTTATATGTTTTATGAAATCGGTTTGTTACATCAATTGTGAGTGAATTGCATTTCTATTCCTTTTCAACATAACAAGATTATTTATTCCTCTGTAACTTGTATTGTTATGATTTTCAGATATAAATCTTCGTTGTTTAGAGTTTTTTGTTCATTTTCATTAAATAGTTTGTTGTTCATTTCCATTAAATAGTTTGTTGTTCATTTCCATTAAATAGATATATTGTTCATTTCTGATAAATAACTTTAGTGTTCATTCCTTTCCTGTCAGTATTTGGTTTGCCTTAGAATGTTATTGCACAAAGCATGTTTATTCTATTTCCATTAGCGACATTATTGTATCATTTCCAATTATTTGTTTATTGTGGAGTGTAAGATCATCAACTGTAAAGGACATTGGCTATTACTGTCTAAGTCCTCATATTGGAGATCTTGTTTATGCTTGATTTCATTTACATCAGTTGACAAGGGAAAGAGTTATTACTACTGCATACTTGACTGATGATTTATGAGTGAGTGATTAGATTTTAGAGCTTTAAGTTTCATATCATTGCAATTAGATTTCATTTTCAAGCATCTGTATTTGAACACTGTACTGCAAATTGGAGAGAATTACTCTTAGATTAAATTTTTGCCTCAAACTTAGTACAATCTTGAGATAAAAAGTCGTGCCTGGATTGATAATTAATTTAGGATAAATAGGAGTTAAAAAGACAAATTTTATACCTCAACAGAAGACAACAAGAAATCATAGCATGACAAGTTGGTCAATGCACTTTGGGCAGATAGACTTACTACCAAAAAATAAATTTCCATGTCTCCATATCAATTGGTCTATGGCATGGATGCAATTTTTCCTTCTTCTTTAGGAGTTCTAGTCATGAAGATCATTTTGGAAATTCAAGTTGAACCAAATGATGTACAGAGAAGGATCAATCAAATTATTTAGTTACAATAGTCTAGAGAGGAATTTTATAATAGAACATAAGTGATTCAAGAAAATATCAAGAAGATTTTTGATAAAAGAACAAAGGCCAATGATTCTAATCTAGGAGACGAAGTTTTGAAATGGGATTCCATAAGAAAATACAAAGGTAAACATGGAAAATTTTACAACCTATGGAAATTACCATACACCATTGAGGCCTTTAGAGGAAACAATGCATATTTCCTTAAGGAGCTAGATGGAACAGAGATACCTGGAGGTCTTTTCAATGGCAATATGTTGAATCATTATTTCATCATTGTAAATACCATATTTTTACATTTTTTGATTTCAAAAATTCATTAAAAAAGGTTGAAGCCTATGGAGAAGGCCTAAGCCTAGTTTGATGCACTTTCATAAAACATAAAAAGAAATTAGATGTAGACTTTACATAAAATGGAGCACTCAAGGCTACTGGTCTTATGTTCTTAACACTTCACTTGGAGAAGTGCCATCCCTAGTTGGAGCCACTGTTAGGGTCCTATAAATTATAGGATCTCAAGGTGATTAAGTATTTCATAAGTTGTAATTTCATATTTTGTACGATTTTCAATATTTAGATTATTTCCAAAATATGAAAAAAAGAAAAGAAAAGAAAAAAGAGGGTATATTGAAAAAATATATAAAGATAAAAGATAAAAGAAAAAGAAAGAAAAACGCCAAAAAGAATAATATTGAAAGTGTTGCAAATCAAAATGCCACTGCTGATTAGATTAGTTTGTTCAATCATATAGTATAAGCATGATTGAAAAATTATAAATTGGATAGGTTAGAAAATAAGGATTTTCCAAACATTTTAATCTTGGAAAATTAGTAGTTAAGTAGAAATAAAATTGACTCAACAGTTTAATCTGAGTCAATAGGAGAAATACGGGATAGAGTAGGTTAGAATTTCATATAAAAAAATATATTTGGATCTGCAAGCCTAAATGCACCTTGCAAAAGAATGATGAAAAAATGTTAGAATAATGAAACAGTAGGTAGAATGAAAGAGAAATAAATATGGAGAAACATGAAATTTATCCCAAAGCATCATTCCAATGATTTCTCATATTCTCATGTTATGAAGGAAAAAAAATATCAAAAAAACAAAGGATATCCTAAGTTTCGGGACTAATTTATTTATTTGACATATTATGTCATATCCTAAAGTCCTAAAGCCCTAGACTATATTCCCCTCCCAACATTCATTCACCCAAACCCACCATCTACTCACCCATCCCATCATCGCTAAACTCCCACCACCTTCGATCTCATCTCTGCCCCCCACCATTACATTCGAGGCCCATAACCTTTTCTGGCCCGCACTCATCCTACAAAATTTAACGTAAGGAGGGGGGGGGGGGGGGGTTCAAAATGGGTGGTTTCCCAAACTAGCCCATCCACTACATGTCAGGCACACGTCTTTCTGCATGCCCCCTATGCTTTCCCACATACCATGCATCACCCCCTGCGAAAAACAGTTTCCACCTTAACTAAAGTACGCCATCGACCATTAATTCCCTGCCATACCCATTGCGCCATGATGACCACTCCTATCACGTCTGCCCAATCACCTTTTCTCTCACCTAAAGACTCGTTAAGAATTTAATTTCTTAATCCATTACCCAACGGACCCGCGCCATGTCAACGAAAACCCTACCAACCTACAAAATCACTCTTCCTCACTTGATTCAAGGTTACAGTGTTCCATTTTTTTATGATAACAAGTGATATAATTTCAAGGCCTTATAGAGCAAAATAACACGTAGAAAACATTTCAATTGTCTTCAAATCAAGTAGAGTTCCCTCTTATTTCCCCCAATTCACATTCTGATCAATAGAACTCCCTTTTCTTTCTTCCTCTTTTCTTCTAATATCCTTTTGTCCACCTGCAAAAACATTTTCAATTTCTTTCCATAGAATAGTAATGCCTCCAAATAAGAAAGAGAAAGAACCATTTAATCCAATGGTTCACCGTCATGTGGACATTGACCATGTGGCCCTAGCTGACAGAGATTTTAAGATACATGAGACTCTTTCAGAGTTTGATCTTTTTTCTATATACTTTTGGTTGGAGGATAAGATCATTGATGAAGTCGATGATATAGGGTTTTGGGACACAAAATTACCATATTATATATTCTTAAAAACCCATAACTTCCCTGAGTTTATTAGAAAATTTCATGCTTGTTATGATATAAATCAGAGGGTTGTTGTTGCCCCTACAGGAGAAGTCCTTTTTACCATTAGTTCCTAGTACATCATGAAAATGATGCAAGCTCATGTTATGGAAGAAACCACACCTTTCTCCTATGAATCCCTCATATAATTGTACCTGAAGTTGGATTTTTCCAACAAAGCCAAAACACTTGAATTATTCATGGCTATAGACACTCCCTTTCCCAAGAAGAATCCTCCATATCCTTCTTCTACATTCCTTGATAGGACTCAACATATAGTCTTTGTCCTTTCTTACCTGCTAGGATACCATTCAGATTAGTGGATAGATGAAGCAATGATAGGTTTCTTATCCATACTTTCATCAGAGTCTAAACCATCCATTATGTTTAAATTTCAGAAAATTATTTGCAGAGGACATTCACGACCAGTTTGTCAAAGTTCACACAGAGGAAGTGTTTAAATACACTTCAGTCATGGTTTATATGTTTGTATATTTTCAGGCAAACAGGTTCCATTTCACAATGAGAAAAGTGAATGAAGATTCCCAACCTCAGTCTATCATCTTTTGGACAACAATGTTGATGAAAGAAAAAAAGGATTACACTTACAAAATATTTTTTGAAATGTTTTTTCCATCCAGCTATGAGCATCATCAACAGCACAGTGGAACCAAGGATCAATGAATATATTAAAAAGACCATGCAGCTGTCAAACCAAGTCATAACTAGAGACTGGTACTTGTACCAGATCTATACAAAACTTAGAATATATGGGTCTGAGTTTCCCCCTTACAAGATGCCAAATTTCCTCCCCTTGAGGATATTTTCCCTGCAGTACATTAGGTAGATGATTAATGCAGATGAGGTACATTTTGTATCAGCCAAAAAGAATTCTTTGTTAAGGATCAAATCCCAAATTGTTCCTTTCATTTGCAACAGTAGTTCAAAAGGAGAGGAGGTTGACAAGATGCTAAAGGAGATGAATTTTACACACATATTCACTTGTTCTGAAGACCCATTGGGCATCATTTCTAAGAATAAGGTAGAAAATAAATCAACTCCCTACATTCACACCCACAGGCTCGAGATTGAGAAATTCATGAACCAAACAAAGTGGACAACAAACACCTTGTAGGAGGCTGAAGAGCAGGTGATTTCATCTTCAAGTATATAGACCCCTACTCAACAAGAAAAGAACAATAAAAAATACAAGAAAGACAAGGTAAAATAGCAAGAGAAAGAGGAAACATGGAAAATTCCAAGAGATGATCATTCTATTTTTGATACTGATACATATAGTAGGGATTTCAAAATGAAATCTAGAAAGAGAGAAAGAATTCACATGGACATAGATCAAAGCATGGAAATAAAGAAGCAGGAGGTCATAACTATCAAAGTTTCTCCTAGTTCTTCTCCAGCAAGTGGCCAAACTATTTTTTCTCCTGCAAATTCAGCTACAATTCCATTTTAGCAGTAAAGCCTTCAAACACCTACATCTACTACTGCTACAGGGGAAAAAGGAGAAAACCATATATGACATCTTCAGGGAGATTAAGAGAAAAAATGAGATATTGAGGACCAACACCTACAACCAATTTTGGAAGTAGACCACTAGTTCAAAAAGTAGGCTTCTATCACCCTTTGATTCAGAGAAAGGAAATATGTGAATGGCTTTCTTAGAAGCCCATATTTCTCAGCCAAAATCACCTGCTGATTTCAAGCATACAATTTTTGAGTTTAATGTCAAGGAAATCCACCCAATAGATTAGATGGAAATGCATAAGTATAATGGAGAAATAATATCATCCACATTGACTAGCACTACAATGAGCCTGTCTAAATTGTAGGTATCATTGGCTAATATTTAGTCACAACTCAAAATGGAGAAGATTTCTTCTCTTGCAAAAGATACAAAAATCAAATCCTTGGAGGATTTAGTTGTGAATATTGGATATGATCCAACAAATGTGGAGGAAGTAGAGTATATTTTGAAAAAGAAAAATGCAGACATCGCAGCCCTAATAAAGCAACTTAAAATGTTAACTACTGAAGACCCTCTAACAAATTACATAGAAAAGAATGAAGCACAAAAATTAGAAATGATGAAGCTAATAATGGAACAGTCAACACAACTAAAGAAGATGGGAACAAAAATGGAGAAATTGGTCAAGGAAAAGGAAAAATCAGCAAAGATGGCTATTATTCCTTTGGAGGTTGTTCCTATTTCATTCATCCCTTTAGCTACATTAGCAACTACAGGAACATCAGGTGGCATAGAAAAGCTGGCTAAAGCCATGGAGAATATGTCCATCCAAACAGAGGAGATTAAAATCTGGAGGCACAAATTAATACCTTGAAGGATCTAAAGGTAATATCTAATAATTCACATGAGATAGAAATACAAAGAGCCCAAAAACAGATTGAAATATTGATAAATGCAGAGAAGGAAGCTTCCATTGGTCCATTGACCATGAAAAGGAGATCATTTGGACAAGCATAATTGATTCTATGAATGAAATACGGCCTTCAATTCAAATCATATTTGAACAAAAAGAAATTATTGAAAAGGTAAATGATGCCATAGCTAAATAAACCAAGGAGCTTGGGAACATGCCTGAGACAACAAATAACATCATCAGATTTCTAAATTCCAAGAGCGGGTTCGAATTGGAGGCACTTGGAGCTGAGGATAGAACAACAACAATTCTAGAAGTCAAGAAGGTGCTCACTAAAAATCTGGGTCACACAGTTAGAGGAAAAGTGCCACAATTTAGAAATTGGTATCAGTAGATTATTTAACAGAATCAAGCCACTGACCAAAATAGGGTTACCATCATTATTTGTAATAAATGATAAGCTTATGACCAGGCAAGACTATGTGAAGAATCTGAAAGACATTGCTAAGGACATAGCCAAGTTTGCAGGGCTTAAAGGAGAAATGACTGGAAGAGCTTTCCTTGAAGCCATGAACAATGATATATTCATCCAGCATGAAATTAAACAAATTTTTGTGTTGAGGCCTAATTTTGTTAGATTCACATAAACATATGAGATATATCGAAAGGTAATTAGGATCAAGATTCCAAATGAGAAACAGTGGGAAAATTTGTGTGACTATCAATAAGGGTGAAGGCCAGTGTATCAGCCAGATCAACATATCAGCATATCAGCCAGATCAGCACAACATCGTATCACCCAAATATTCCAGCACAACAACGAATTGAATCAAACAGCAACGACCTTCTAAAGAATAAGGCTAGATGTCAAAGTTATTTCATTGTGTCCACTTTGTGGTCACAGCAGTCGATTTTTCTTATTTTGTAATTAATAACATATTTCCTTTGTAGATACGGTAACTGTTGTAGAAATGAGTTAAATACTTCATACTTTCTGAGTAGCAGGGTTTGGACCCTCGGTTGTAGAAATTTTCTATTGGAACATTGTATTTTTTGGAGCTGGAGCATCAATAATAAACAACCTTTTACAAGATACTTGAGCTATGTTTACCTGGTGATGTGATTTATTTTCTACGTTAATGTTTTCCATTGTTTTTCTATAATTCCATGATTTAAATCTAATTGTAATGCAGAAATATTAAGATTAATATTTTTTGTAAGAGCACCTTATTTCTGGCTGCATTTACAATATAAATGTTTTTCTTCTGAAGTCTGGTTTAGAAATTCTTAATTTCTTTTTAACCATTTTTGAATTCAATTTTTCTTTCATTTCATAATTCATTATGTTGTAAGATCTAGTAAGTGTAGTTAGCTTGCCTTGTGAATGCTCTTGAAAATTTGATGCAACAACCTAGCCTTTTATGACTCCATAGCACAATGGAACTAGTTTAAATCGATGTTCTAATCTAACCAAACAATCAATCAAAAAGAAAACCCTACAACCATTATAACTATTCTAATATCATAATCATAAAACAAATCTAAATCTAAAAGAGAGATCCCTCTCTGATTCTAGGAGGGCTAGATCCTAGGCTCCAAAGTGGTTTTGATGTTGTCCTTATAATTATTCTTTCCAATCTTAAAATTATAGAACGATAAAAACTCCAATAAACTCAACCCCCATCATCGAACAACCTTTAATATCTATATCAAAACCTCCTTTCCCTAAGAGATTACAAGTTGATAAAGGGGTAGAAAAAATATCATGTTGCCTGACTATGATATGTTACATGAACTGAAGAATATTTGTATAAAAATTACTTTGCTATAAGCTATCAAATAAATTCCAATCCTTGCAAAAAAAATAAGAGATTTGAGTATAAAGAAACCTGGGAGAAAGATAAAAGAAGTAATAAGAATACAGCGGTAGGGATAATTGCGGATATCATGATGAGAAAAACAACAATACAAAAATATTTGGACCCAGGAAGTCCCATTATGAAGACACACATCAATGATATCGAAATCCCAAACACATTTATCGACTTAGGAGAATCCATAAACATCATGGGTAAACAAACTATGGAACAACTAAAACTTCCAAATCTTCAATATACACCAACATTGTTACAACTAGCAAATAGATCTGTAATTAAACCTGACGTTGTATTAGAATACATTTATGTATCCTTAGATTCTTGGGAATATCTAGTTGACTTTATGATTTTAAATCCCAACAATAACTTAGGGGGGCATCCATTAATATTAGGAAGACCTTCATTAGCTATAGTTGATGCCTTCATCAGTTGTAGATTTGGTGATATGTTTATCTCTAATGGAATTTCAATGAAGAAATTCAAATTATACCCTCCAGAAAAAACAATTACAGAGGTAGAAAATTAGGATTGGAGAGATGATGAAAATTACATACAACCTATTTTTACTATCTCAAAAATCAATGAAGAAAATCAGATTCTAAATTCAATAGAAAATAATGAATTATCTTCACAATGTGAGAGTAGTAAAAAATTTCAAGAACAATGAAATATTGAATATTTATCATGTAGACAAATGTATTTATATTCTATGGAATAATTTGTCAATTCTTCAATAGAAATATTTCCAGGTAAAACTTTAAATGTAAACAAAAATCTCGAAGAATTTCAAAAGGAAAAATTAATGGAAACATTACAAAAACACTCTTCTGTATATGCATGGGAATACACTGACATGAAAGGAATCAAACCTAAAACTTGCATACATCACATATATATTGAGGATAATTCCAGACCAATCTGACAACCTCAGAGAAGAATGAATCCAAACTTGAGGGAAATTGTAAAGGAGGAACTACAAAAAATGTTGAATGTAAACTTTATTTATCCAACATCAGACAGTAATTGGGTTTCACCTTTGGTAATTGTTCCTAAAAAGAATGGAAAGTGGAGAGTATGTATTGATTATAGGGAATTGAATAAGGGCACTTTAAAAGATCATTTTCCATTAGATAAAGTTTTTGATACATTATCAAGGAAGAAATATTTTTCATTTTTGGATGGATTTAATGGGTATAGTCAAATTCAGGTAGCACTAGAAGATCAGGACAAAACAACTTTTACCTATCTATGGGGAACTTATGCTTACCAAGTACTTTATTCTGGATTATGAAATGCACCTACAACATTCCAAAGAGAGGTATTGGGTATTTTCTCTGATTTAATTCATGATTGTGTGGAAGTGTATATGGATGATTTTTAGTCTATGGAAATTATGTTGAAGAAGCCCTTGAAAATTTGGCAAAAGTTCTCATAAGATGTAAGGAAGAAAATCTCTCATTAAGTCATGAAAAATGTTTTATGATGTTTACCGAAGGAATTTTTTTAGGGCACCATATTTCAAGAAATGGAATTAAGGTGGACTCATCTAAAGGTGAAGTTATTTCCAAATTATCAATCCCAAATTGTCAAAAAGATGTTATAGTTTTCTTGTTTTACAAGATACTACAAAAGATTCACAAAAAACTTTACAAAGATTGCATCTCTACTCTTCAAATTTCTTACAAAGGATTGTGAATTCAGTTGGAATCCTGAGTGCCAAAAGGAATTTGAAACTTTGAAAGAAAAAATTTCTGAAGCACCCATCCTAAGAGGACCAAACTGGAAATTGCCTTTTCATATTTCAATTGATGCTTAAGAAACAACTATGGGAGCTGTATTGGGACAAAAATACTTGACTCCTTATGCCATTTATTATACAAGTAAAAATTTGACTCCAATAGAGTTAAATTATATTGTTACCGAAAATGAGTTTTTAGCTTTCATCCATGCCATTAACAAATTTAGACATTACATGCATCACTCGCTATGAAACTTTCATTCACACATATCATTTCACAATTAGATATACTAGCACAATCACATTTACCAATGTTGTTGATATACGTCGATAGGCGTATATGAAATAAATTTACAACCACATTCACTAATGTGATTGATATACACCGATAGGCCTATATCCACCACCCACCACATGTATTTTACCAAAATAATAATTATATATTTATCAATATAATTACCAATATATTCTATATATCTAATTAAAATATATTAATAATATTAACTATATGCATACTATATATTAAACTAATATATATATATATATATATGTATGTATATATATATATGTATATATATATTATTTGATAATAAAATATTATTAATTTTTTTTCAATACGTTAATAGTTATAATTCAAACTATACTAAAATTAAAATATAAATTAATAATAGTATTTTATTACTATTTATAATAAGTATAATTTCTTACCAATATCCAAGGGATTATTAATATTATAATCCAAAATAACTAATAAAACCAAGGAATTGGTGAACCCAATGGGAAAATATAAAAAACCTAAGAGGTGAAGAAGCCCAAGGGATCCATATTAATAAGAGAAGAGATTAATAAAGGCTAAGAATTAATATTTTAAATAAAAATGAATGATAAACTCATGTGATCAATAAGTCCAAGAGATAAATATTAAAAACATAAGATATTAATAAGCCCTAAGAATAAAGATTTCAAAATAAAAAACCTGAGAAATTAATAAACCCTAATAATTAATATTTTAAATTCAAGATATTAATAAACCCGAGAGATTATTAATATTATAAACCATTTAAAGAAGTAATAAACCCAAGGGGTTAATATTATAAACCAAAGGAATTAGTGAACCCAAGGGATAAATATTAATATTATAAACCAAGAAATTAATAAACCCTAAGAATTAATATTTTAAACGCAAGAGATCAATAAACCATGATAATTAATATGTTAAACTCAAGAGATTAATAAACCCAAGGAGTTATTAATATTATAAACCAAAATAACTAATAAAACCAAGGGTTTAATATTACAAACCAAAGGCATTGGTGAATCCAAGGTATAAATTTTAAAGACCTAAGGGATAAATAAGGCCAAGGGATCAATATTAAGAACACAAGAGATTAATAAACCCTAAGAATTAATATTTTTAACTCGAGAGATTTTAAAACAAAAGGGGTTATTAATATTATAAACCAAAATAACTAATAAACCCAAGGGTTTTATATTTCAAACCCAAGGGATAAATATTAAAATCTAAGGGATCAATAAGGGGAAGGGATCAATATTAAAAACAAAAGAGGTTAATAAATTCTACAAATTAATATCTTAAACAGAAAGGATTGATAAAATCACATGATTATTAATATTATAAACTCAAGGGAATAATATTAAACCTAAGAAATTAATATTATAATCCTCAAGTATATAAAAACCTTTAGATAAATACCATAAACCGTAAAATAAACATGGTTGAGAATGTTTGATTTAAACATTGAGACAATTGTTGTGACAATGAGATGTTGGATGAAGAATGACCATGGTTAGCCATGGTTGATTTTCATATTGAGACCATCTTTGTCACAATGTGACATTCAACCATGGAATACCTTGATCAACTACGACTAACGATGATTAACAATGGTCGCCCATGGTTGGTTTTCATATTGAGACAATTTTTTTCATAATATAACATTAGACCATGCATTAATATTAAAGTGTACGACTAATATTGAATGCCTAATATTACCAACCAAAAGATTTAGAAAACTCAAATATTAATTAACCCTAAGAATTAATATTTTAAACTCAAAAGCCTAAGAAATTAATAAACTCTAAGAATTAATAATTTAAACTCAAGAGATTAATAAACCAAAGGGATTATAAATATTATAAACTAAAAAAACTAATAAACCCAAGGGTTTAATATTATAAACTAAAGGAATTGGTGAACCCAAGGGATAAATATTAAAAAACTAAGGGATCAATAAAGTGAAGGGTTTAATATTAAAAACACAAGAGATTAATAAACCCAAGCGATTATTAATATTATAAACCAAAAGAACTTAGAATAAACCAAATGGTTTAATGTTATAAACCAAAGGAACTAGTGAACCCAAGGGATAAATATTAATAACCTAAGGGATCAAGAAGGCAAAGGGATAAATATTAAAAACATAAGATATTAATAAACCCTAAGAATAATATTTTTAACTCAAAAATCTAAGAAATTAATAAACCCTAATAATTAATATTATAAACCAAAATTAGTAATAAACACAAGGGTTTAATATTATAAACCAAAGGAATTGGTGAACCTAAAGGATAAATATTAATATTATAAACCAAGAAATTAATAAACCCTAATATTTAATATTTTAAACTCAAGAGATTAACAAACCCGAAGAATTAATAGTTTTAAATCAAGAGATTAATAAACCCAAGGGGTTATTAATATTATAAACCAAAAGAAATAATAAACCCTTGTGTTTAATATTACAAACCAAAAAAATTGGTGAACTCAAGGGATAAATAAGGCCAAGGGATCAATATTAAAAACACAAGAGATTAATAAACCCTAAGAATTAATGTTTTTCACTCATGAGATTTTTAAACCCAGGGGATTATTAATATTTTAAACCAAAAGAACTAATAAACCCAAGGGTTTTATATTATAAACCCAAGGAATTGGTGATCCCAAGGGATAAATATTAAAAACCTAAGGGATCAATAAGGCGAAGGGATAAATATTAAAAATAAAAGAGAATAAAAAGGCCTACAAATTAATATATTAAACATAAAGGATTGATAAACTCACATGATTATTAATATTATAAACTCAAGAGAATAATACTAAACCTAAGAAATTAATATTATAAACCTCAAGTATATAAAAACATTTAGATAAATATTATAAACTGTAAAATAAACATGGTTGAGCATGCTGGATTTAAACATTGAGACAATTGTTGTCACAATGCGACATTGGACGAAGAATGACCATGGTTGGACATGGTTGATTTTCATATTGAGATAATCTTTGTCACAATGTGACATTCAACCATGGAATACTTTGATCAACTATGACTAATGATTATTAATAATGGTTGCCCATGGTTGATTTTCATATTGAGACAATGTTTTCATAATATGACATTGGACCATGAATTAATATTAAAGTGTACAACTAATATTTAACGCTAATATTACCAACCTAAATATTTAGAAAAATCAAGGGATTAATAAACCCTAAGAATTAATATTTTAAACTCAAAAGCCTAATAAATTAATAAACCCCAAGAATTAATAATTTAAACTAAAGAGATTAATAAACCGAAGGGATTATTAATATTATAAACCAAAAGAACTAATAAACCCAAGGGTTTAATATTATAAACCAAAGGAATTGGTGAACTCAAGGGATACATATTAAAAACTTAAGGGATCCATAAGGTCAAGGGATTAATATTAAAACACAAGAGATTATTAAAATCTAAGAATTAATATTTTAAACTCAAAAACCTAAGAAATTAATAAACCATAAGAATCAATATTTTAAACTCAAGAGATTAATAAACTCAAGGGATTATTAATATTATAAACCAAAAGTACTGATAAACCCAAGGTTTTAATATTATAAACGAAAGGAATCGGTGAACCCAAGGGATAAATATTAAAAACTTAAGGGATCAATAAGGCATAAACCCTAAAAATAAATATTTTAAACTAAAAAAACCGAAGAAATTAACAAACCCTAATAATTAATATTTTAAATTCAAGGGATTAATAAACCCAAGAGATTATTAATATTATAAACCAAAAGAAGTAATACAACAAATGGTTTAATATTATAAACCAAAGGAATTGGTGAGCCCAAGGGAAAAATATTAATAATATAAACCAAGAAATTAATAAATGCTAAGAATTGATATTTTAACCTCAAGAGATTAACAAACCCTAAGAATTAATGTTTTAAAATCAAGAGATTAATAAACCCAAGGGGTTATTAATATTATAAACCAAAAGAACTAATAAACCTAAGGGTTTAATATTACAAACCAAAGGAATTAGTGAACCCAAGGCATAAATATTAAAAATCTAAGGATCAATAAGGCCAAGGGATCAATATTAAAAACACAAGATATTAATAAACCATAAGAATCAATATTTTAAACTCAAAAACCTAAGAAGTTAATAAACCCTAAGAATTAATATTTTTAACTCAAGATATTTTAAAACCCAGGGAATTATTAATATTATAAACCAAAAGAACTAATAAACCCAAGGTTTTAATATTATAAACCTAAGGGATAAATATTAAAAATATAAGGGATCAATATTAAAAACATAAGAGATTAATAAAGCCTACAATTTAAGTCATTTATCAAATAGCCTCTTCCAAAACACAACAAAGCTGATGAAAAAAGGAACACCAATTCAAATAAATATGATAATGATCACCAAACTTAACTCTTTCCAACAATTCCCTTCTTGTTCCCCTCCCATCCTCCCTCATGTATACATGACCAAGTATTTTACATTTGTTTTCATTTCATCTAGCACACGAATGTGCTTATCAATAAATGTAGGATGTAAGCCATGTTTTCATTCAAACTTGTTTCGAAAATACGAAAGAGAACTTATCACTCTAGAAATATTTTCCACCACTTGATTATAACAGATGCCATCACTATTATCCATATCTTCATTTGAAAGGAAAAATGATAAAATAAAAATTAATACACACACACATATATATAACATAACACCCCATTTTTTTATTATTGTTAAAAAACTTTATCTTAAAAACACCATTCTATAAAATAAACTAATGCTACATGAACCAAATGATATAAAAAATTCTACAAATATAAACCTCATTAGCACTACATATTGTACACATGAAATGAGTGATAAAATTAAATGAGTGATATGACCCTTATTACAATAGTCAACAAATATTCACAACTTTGTAAAATTTATGTTTAAAATAAAATATTAATAACTTTAGTGATTCTATATTTATCTTTAAATTAATGTTAATGTATATATTAATTTTGGTTTATTATAAACCCAACTGACAAAAAAACCAATTGTATTAATACTATAAATGCTCAAGGTTAATATTATAAACTCAAAATATTAATAAACACAAGGGTTTATTAAACCCTAACATTATAAACCCAATGGAATAATATTATCCCTAGGATTAGTATTATAAACCCTAGGATTAATATTAGAAACCCTAATATTGGAAACCAAATGGAATAAAATTAAACTCGAGGGTTAGTGTTATAAACCAAAATATTATAAAGCCTAGGATTAATATTATAAACCATATGGATTATCATTATAAATCCTTGGGACAAATATTATAAATCCAAAATTTTAACAAACCCAAGGGTTTATTAAACCCTAACATTATAAACCCAAGTGAATAATATTAAACCCTACAGAAAGTATTATAAACCAAGGGTATTTCTAGATTGAGAGGGATTACTATGGTTGACCCAAGTTTACCATAGGCTACTATGGTGGACCAAGAATAACCATGGTTAAATATGGCTAACTAATGTTATGTATTGTTGAGGATGGGTGAGAATGGTAACACTCATTAACTATGTTGGCAATCTTTGACCATGTATGACCATGGTCGAGTTTGTTTTACCATGCTTGATTAGAATTATTAGAATGGTTGAACAAGGTTGACCATAGGCTACTATGATTGGCCAAGGTTTACCATAGACTACTATGGTTGACCAAGGTTGACCATAGCCTACTATGGTTAACCATAAGATACTATGGTTGAATATGGCTAACTAAGGCTTGTATTGTCGAGCATGAGTGACAATGATTAACTATGCTGGAAATTTTTGACCATGTATGGCCATGGTTGAGTTTTTTTAATGTCAAAACATGTTTTCTTATTAATATTAATCAATAAAATTCGTATGAAATTATATTCGGCTGAAGTTGAATATCGTTGACTATCAAACATGGTCAAACACAACGAATCCCATTACTAAAATAATCTATTTTGAACCATATTAATATTTATATTATTAAAAAAAAGTTTAAACATTGACTATGGTGTGCATGGTTTAAGTATGGGTCAACATGATTGACTAATTTTACCATGGTTGACCATAGTTTTCTATGATAGAATATGGCTATCTATATTGATAATGAAAAACTACAGTTGACCATGTCTTACCCTGGTGAACTATGTTGACCATGTTAGACCATATTAATCATTGTTAGCAATGTTGAGCATGGGTTGGCCGTTGCTTTTAAAGGTTGATTATGGTGGCTATCGTTGACCACGAATGACCATGATTGACCATGGTTGACCATGTTTTCCCATCGTTGAACATGACTTGCCATGGTATAACATGTTTGGCCATGGTTGTCCATAATTTTCTATGATAGATTTTGGCAATGATAGACCACATTCAATAATATTATCAAAAAAAGGGACTAACATTATAAATCCTTACGATTACTATTATAAACCCAAAATGTTACTAATCCCAATGGTTTATTAAACCGTAACATTATAAACCCAATGGAATAATATTAAACCTTAGGGTTAGTATTATAAACCAAAGTATTATGAACCCTAGGGTTAGTATTATAAACCATAAGATTAATATTACAAACACAATGGATTAACATTATAAATCCTTGGGTATAATATTATAAATCCAAAAGATTAACAAAACCAAGGGTTTATTAAACGCTAACATTATAAACCCAAGGGAATAATATCAAACCCTAGGGTTAGTATTATAAATTGTGGGATTTGAATATTATAAACCCATGGGATTAATATTATAAATCCTTGATATTAATATTATAAAACCAAAATATTAATTAACCCAAGGTTTTATTGATATTAGAAACTCAAGGTATTAATAAACCTAAGGGATTAATAAATCATTAGGATTATTAATATTACAAATCTAAGAAATTGATATTATAAACCAAAGGGATCAATAAACATAAAGGATTATCAATATTATAAACTCAAATAATTAATCAACCAAAGGGATTAATATTAGAGGCCAAACGGAGGAAAACAACCCAACAGATCCATATTATAAATGCTTGAGATTAATATTATAAACTCAAAAGATTAATACACCCAAGGGTTTATTAAACCCTAGCATTATAAACCTAATGGAATATTATTAACCCTCATATTAGTATTATAAACCCTAGGATTAATATTATAAACCCAAGGGATTTACATTATAAATCCTTTGGATTAATAGTATAAACCCAAAATATTAATAAATCACAGGGTTTATTAAACCCTAACATTATAAACCCAATAGAATAATATTAAGCCATAGGGTTATTATTATAAAGAATAGCCATGATTAAATATGGTTAAGTAATGTTTTGTATTCTCAAGCATGGGTAACAATGAGTAACAATGATTAACTATGTTGGAAATGTTTGACCATGTACGGCCATGGTTGAGTTTGTTTACCATGTTTTATTAGAATGATTACAATGGTTGACGAAGGATGACCATAGCTTACTATGGTTGACCAAGGTTGACAATATACTACTATGGTTGACCACGTTTGACCATATGCTACTATGGTTGAATACGGCTAACTATGGTTGTGTATGTTTTAGAATGAGTGGACATGATTAACTATGATGGAAATATTTGACCATGTATGGACATGGTTGAGTTTTTTTTACCATATTTAATTAAAATAATTACAATGCAAATCTCAATATTCTTATTTATCACTAATAATCTTAATATTTTTTATATTAATAGTGTAAATTTTAGTATCAATAATATTATTTATCACTAATGATCTAATGCTATTTATATTAATAGTTTTAATTTTAGTATCAATAGTAATATCATTCATAATATTAATCATCATATTTTTACACTGAATATGATTTTAAAAATTTAATTTTTATTAATAAATAAATTATTTATTATTATAAAGAATACATTATTAATATTAGTTATCAATATTAATATTAATAGGATTTATAATAACAATATTAATGTAATTAATCATATTAATATTATTAATAAAATGCTATTAATATTATTGTTATAATTTAAATGTTATTAATAATTTTAATAAACCTTAATAATGTTAGAAACTTATTATTATTAATACAATTATGAACATTAATTTTAAATAAACATCATTAATATTTTATTGATGATGTTTTTAATAATATTGTTATTATTATTAATAATGTTACTAATAATATTGTTTTTAATAGTAATTAAAATGTCATTTTCATTATTAATATAGTTTTCATATAAATCATAATCATAATTATTTAAATATAATATTATGTCATTTTTATTATTGTAGGGTTTTTAATATTGAGTTTATAATATTGAGGTTCTAAATTATAAAACATAATATTATAAAAATATGAAAACTAAAATTTAGAGAAACTTAATATTATAAAGTATAAATATATAAAATCATAAAATAATCTAAAATTATAAAATCAAAATAATAAAACATAGTTGGTTAATATATGATGATGATGATGATGATGGTTAACGTCCACTAAGACCAATATTTGGTCTCTTGGAACTAAAGAAAAGAGTTACTTAGTTTTATTTAAGCTTTTATTCCTATGCTCGAAAAGTTTGGAGAGAAGCCTCCCAAGCTCACTATAATTTTGACATCTTAAAAGGCTAGGAAGGTCAGTATTGCAACAAAGATTATGGAATTGAGCTCTAATGTGGTTGTTGGTGGGGCATTCTAAGAGGAACTGAAGTTCATATTCTCACAGAGATGGCAGATCCTTTCCATCCATGGTGTTTTAGGAATTGTCCAATGACCTGTTTCACTATGGAGCTCATGAGAGTTCACTCTAATCTTGGCTATATTAATTTTCTTCTTTGAGCTAGTTAAAACAGAGAGATACTTTTGATCTTCTAGGGTGGGGTTGATGACCCCCTTATAATATCTTAATTTTCTTTTAGTTGCTAGATCTTTCTCACACCACATTTTTTCTTTGAACTTAGAAGTAACAATTTTTTTAATGTTATTAATTTTTTGCAATGCAACATTCTTGTCGATCTCCAAATGGTTTAACCAGGCCCTGGTGGATTTATACCAACCTCTTTTAAGCCTTAGGTGGTTTTGGCTGGAATTTAAAGCTAGCTTAGGAAGTCTATGGTCTCCTATGCTATTGAGCTTGTACTTGTACAATAGAAGCCTAGTCATAGCTAGGCTCTCAATAGGGGAAAGACCCACTTCTATAAGGAGAATATGATAGGGTGTATTTCTTTTAATTTTAAGGTTATACTTTATAAAACACTTCTAGATTTGCTCAATATTTCTCCAGGATTCTCTAGATATGCTGCAACCCCAAACCTCACATCCATATAAGATAATAGGAGTGACTAAAGTTTCAAAGAGGAACTTCTTTCTATCCCACATTACGATGTTTTCCATTTTACAATTATTTTCAAGACCAAAATAAGCTTTCCACCCCCCATTAATCCTTTTCTAAATGATGTAGTTCCAGTTGAGCTTGTGATGAATATCAATTCCTAGGTACTTGTAAGAAGACACTTCCTCCAAGTTACTATTTTCATACATAAAATTAGCATAAGTGTCCTTCTTGGATTTGATAATCATAACTTTTGTTTTTTCAATGTTAACAGACTTACCCATTGTAGAGAAGAAATCCTTAAGAAGTCTAAGTTTCTTATCAAGATCAGATGGACACCTTGCGAGAAGAACAATATCATCAGCATAGAGAAGAAGGATGATGACTATCCCAGCTAAGATTGTGCCAACACATCCTACTTCCTCTAAACAACCTTCTAGCTTGTTGATGTAAATGCCAAATAGGGTAGGGGAGAGGGGGAAACCTTGTTTAACTCCGATATTACACTTAATATCTTTCAAAAACCCCTCATTTCTCTTTAACTTGGCAATTACATTCTCGTATAACCTTATAGCGGCCGCTCTTAGCTCGAACAGAACATTTAGCTCTTCTAATGTATTCCATAGGTTGTTTCTAGGAACCGTATCGAAAGCCTTTCTAAATTCCACAAAGCAATAGAAGAGATTGGATTTATCATTGCGGAATTCTTCCACAATGATCCTAAGCATAATGAGGTGGTCTATTGTTGAGTGTTGCCTTCTAAAACCCTCTTGGCCTTTAGCTTGCTTACCTTCACTTTCAAGCCAAATGCTCAACTTATTTTCCAAAATAATACCATATAACTTGGCTATGAGAGGGCTAATCATAGTTTTCCGATAATTAGAGGGGTTATTTGTATCCCCACTTTTAAAAATACAGATAATGAGGCTCTGAGTCCAAGGTTTAGGGAACCCTTTCTTGACCGCTTGGTTGAAACGATTGTGGATGTGGGGGATGAGGACAGGACCTCCAATTTTTAAGATTTCCACCTGGTAACCTTCAATGTCTTCAGCTTTCCCATTTACCAGGCGTTTAACCCAAAAATCAATGTCTTCTAATGAGAAAAATTCTTTCATTGTCAGCAAGGTTTCAAGGTTATCCCTGGCATTTGGAGATTCATAAAACTTTTTAAGATAAGAAATCCAGTCGTGTAAAGCAATTTTATTATTGTCTTTAGTTTTCATAGTTAGAATCTGCCCCCAAAATTTCTTAGGAGCCACCTTAGAGAGGTGTAAGAGATTCTCTTGTCTTTTATGAATATATTGCCTTTTTTTCCTTTTAGTTAGGGCTTTGTAGATTTTTATCTTGTCAATTTTGAGAGATTCATCAACAGCTTCCTTAATTTCTCTCCTCACACTTTTACAATCTTTGTCATACCATGGGTTGGTTTTGTTACTTCTTTTATTACTTGAGACTTCAATTGAGAACTTGTTAATAGAATATGAAAGGGTTGTAGTAAAATTATGATAGAGGTCATCTATGTTGTCTATACTAGATGAAGGAAGAAAATTATTTTTTAATTCACTTAGAAAGAGATCGTTTTTATTTCTATCAAAGATTAAGTTCTTTGTACTATAAGGATTATCTTCAATGGGATCTCTATGCATGACAAAATTGAGAGTTATGAGTAAATGCCTATGATTAGAGTCAGGCTCGTGGTCGTCTAAGATGTCAAAATTTATTATTTCGTTGTATAAAGGGAGATCGGAAATAACATAGTCTACCATGCTGTTGCCAAGCCCATGGATGCAAGTCATCTAGCTAGAATTGGGCCACTTCTTTAGACCATTTCAAATTATGAGATCTTGAGCACTACAACACTTGACTAGCTCCGACCCAAACAAATTATCCCCGAGGTCTTCAGAGCTTCTTTTGTACCGGCTAGCCAGAGCAAGGTCTTTGTATAACCAAAGAGGATTGGGGTTGGAATGATTGCTTAGAAGAATAGCTTGGTTGCTTGAATTTCGAGCATTAAAGTCACCCATTAAAAGGATAATACCTTCATTCCTTAGGTTAGAAATTTCATTCTCCAAACCATTGTAAGGACTATTTTTATCTAGATTCTTTTTCTTATAGAAGTTAGAATTAATGGGGGGGGGAATAACATATTGCTATGTAGGTATTTTTATCATTAATTTCAGTAATCTCAATCCAACTATATTGGTTGTAAGGGTCGTTTTTATAAATCCTAGCATGGGGGGATATTTTCTTCTTAATGTAGCAAGCTATGCCCCCAATGCCTCTACGGGAGGATCGCTTGTTCCAGGTAGACCATAGTGCAAAGACATCTATGTTAGGGACCTTAGATTCTTCGTGCTTTCAACAAGAAATATAATATCAACATCATTTGAGATCAAACTTAGCTTGGGGCCTTTGTTCCATGGAAAGCCCCGACAGTTCCAAGAAAGAATTCAGAGCATGTTGAATTGTTATTTATTACTATCTTTTTGGTTTCTATCTTGAATAACGGCTTTTCTATTTCTGATTATTTCCCATTTTCCTTCCTTCCTAGATTATTTTACCTTTTGAACCTCCTTTCTTAATTATTCTTGATCTTCTGGAATGATATCTTCATCTATAATTATTCTTATTCCTTTTAGACTTGAGGTTTTACTAAGTGTGTCATACTTATGGTCAGTAGAGCTCACCTTTATTCGGATTAGCCTTCCTTTATTCTCAGTTAATTTCCCTAACCTTGTTGCTTCTGTGAGACACGTGGTTTCAATTTGTAATATATTATGTAATTCTGTCTAGGCTATGGCTAAATTATCCTCCTCTACCTCCTCTTTCAAACCGAAGATTATAAGGTTCAAGGCCCTTTTGTTATGCTCATGGTCTAATTCGATCATTTTTTTCATTTCATCTTTAATTGGTTTGATATCTAATTTACCTGCCCCACTATTTAGGGTGATACCGTTGTTAAATTTTTCTTCTATTTCTTTAATCATGTCCTTCATTTTAAGACTCTCTATATTATCAGCATCTCCTTGCTGGGATGTTTGGTTCGTATCTTGGTTTTTTTTTTCTATGACCTGCAACATAGTCTCTATTGCCTCTATTTTATTCTCCAATAGTTCTATTTTATTTTCCATTTATTTTTGGATCTTGTCTTCAAGAGATGTGAATTTTTTTTCCAACATGGCTTCTAACTGGGTTTGTAGCTTGACTTCTCTTTCTTCTCTACGTTTCTCTAAAGACTCTATATACTCATAGAGGCTCTGTAGAGTAACTGTGCTAGGTCTACTTTTTGTAATCTTTGGTTGTTGTGGTGAGTTATTCATACTTTAGAATATATGAGCAAATATGTATTAGAAAAATATAAGAAATGTGTGCACCTGAATATCATCAAACCGAACAACAGACCTCAAGTGCCCAGGTCCAAAAATTTATCGAGAAAAAAATCACCGCAGACCCAAATATATTACATAATATTGAATTATACTTTTACCCTAATACACTAAGTATATTAATTCTATGAGTTATATTAATATTTACATTATCAATATTAATCAATATTAATAATATTAATAAATAATTAATCAATATTAATAAAAATAATACTATTAATAAATATTAATACTATTATTAATATTAAAATCAATATTAATTTCCCGAATGTGGGTGATTAAGAGGGGAGATAATTTGGTGGGCTCTTGGGATGGCAAGTGGCATAGCCACATGGCCACCCACAAGTCTCAGCAGTGGGCATTAAATTTCCTCAACCGCTCCCACAACTGCAACTTAATTCTGCTCAATTACTGATGCCATCGCTGGTACTTCAAAATGAATATGCCTGGTTGTCTTCCTCCTTCGCATGGTTGTCTTCCTCCTTCGCCTTTGCTGTTGAGCTGCAATATCCCCCCTGGAGTCTCGGACCCGAGCTCCCGAACGCCTAGAGGGCGGCGTTGTAGTATCCTCTGCTGCATTGAGGTGGTTCCTGGCCTACACTTCTCTCAGATTCTTCTTTTCTGTCTGAATTTCACCCCTGCGGATAGACTTTCCCCAACTTCTACGATCTTAGCTCCATTGGTCCCTCACCCTGCAGCTACCTCGGCTCAGAGCTCTCACTCTCCCCACTGCTCCACCATGCCCCGTCTTCACCATCACATGCACTACTGCTGCGGTAGCAGCAGAGGTAGGGATGCTCACTCCTCTCCTTCGTCCCACTCTGATACTCCCCCCTTTTATCTAGAGCACTCACATGGACGTTATCTGGCCACTCGAAGTGGGCGTGGCCGCGCTGGAACTTCTGGATGGTCCCACTCTCCACATCTGCATCCTTTTTCCACTACCATATTCTCGCCGCTTCCTCAACTGGAAATGACTACCTCTCTGCAACCCACCCACTCTGCTCAATTCCACTTTCTTTGCACCTTGGACCACCTCTGCGTAACTGCAACCATCACCGTCTCCTTCAAAGAGGAACCCACTAGTGTGGCTAGCCTTCATCCCAAAAAACTGCAGAAGTCCTCCAACCAAAGCGCTACATCTGCAGCTAAGAAGACCAGCTTCCAGTAGCAGAATCAAAAGCTCCGACAGCAGCAGTGAAGAATGGAAAAGCAGTAAAGACGCTCCTCGCAAAGCCCGTGACACCAAGAAGTCTCGAAACGTAATAGACGCCACCCATGATAAGCTAGCAGATGACACCGATGAGTAAAGGTGTTTGATTGTGGAAGAGACACCTCCCTCTCCAAATGACACCTAAGCACTTAGGTTCTTTCTAGATTCTAGTTTCTGGTCCCAAGTTTTTTGGGCCTTTTTATATGGTTTCTAGTTTTAAGGTTTGTTTGAGGACTGCAAACAATTATCTTTTTTCCATGTGCAACGCTGGTTTCCTCTCTGTAGGCAGTAATAAAGCAACCTATTGGACTAGTTTCCCCTTCGTGGGCAATCCTAATTTTGTTATTTTTGAGAATTATGCCTTCGGAACAGGCTAGGACTGCAGAGGCCCGAGCCTCCATGTATTTTATGTTACATTAATAGAAATTAGTCTTATTTAGAAAAGAAAAAAAACATCAAAATTAATTAATATTAATATTGATTAATTATTTATTAATATTAATCAATTAAAAATATTAATATTAATATTAAAATATTAATTATTAATGTTATTAATATTAGTATTATTATCTTATTATAAAAGTAAAGAAATTATAAAACTAATTTCTCGTTAAAAGCTATGAAAAACTAATATTATTATAAACTTAATAAACTTATCATTAATATTATAAAAGTCTTAATAAAAAATTATATTATTATAAAGAAAATATTATTTTTACTACATTAATTAAAACTTAATAATAAGAATAAGAATAAGAATAGACTAAACCCAATAACAAAAATAAATACAAATTTAATCATAAAATTTATCTTATTATATTAAAACCTAACAATGAAAAAAAGCAAACTACATAACAAAATATTAAAAAACTATACTATTATAGTTACATTAAAATGAGGAGAGGGAGGCGATAATTCAAAGGTCAACTTCCACACCATATTTCACTAGACATGCCAATATTTAAAATTTCAATGTATTTTTAATTTCACTCTTTAATATAAAATGTTTAATATAAATAAAACCTCCCACGATTGTTTTACCTCTTAACGCATAACTTAGATTAAGGGGCACACAGCCACGTTTCAATATATTTTTAATTTCAATGTTTAATATAAATAAAACCTCCCTAAAATTTAAATTTAAATCAAGAGCGTTATAGCTCTCGCCGCCACAAAATTAAAACATACTTTAGGTTATGGGACACGTTTTAGTTAACAACAACCAAATTTCAATGTATTTTTATTTTTAATTTGATATTTATCTTTATTTTTCTCTAATCCTCATACGTGGTGATAAATAGAAGGCACAATAAAGTTTTAATCATGATTTGGTAAAAAAATATTTTAATCAAGGTTTAAACATGCGATTTAGATATGAAAGGAAGTTATGATTTTCATTTTCATTCATTGATATAGTGGCGATGATGAAAATATACTGATGTCTTTCAATTTACACCATCAGATCAAAAAAATTAATTAGAAAAATCATTAAAGTAGAGAATTCCAACAGGGGGGACGCCTATCGGCGTAGTAATGAATAAATCAATTACTAATGGCAGAATCACAAGATGGTTACTATTATTGCAATAATTCAGTATCACCATTTTAAATCTACTTGGAAAACAAAACACAGTTGCTGAATTTTTGTCTAGAATTCAAAATGATAACAATGATACACAAGTGGAAGATAGTTTTCCTAATGAATAACTTTTTGTAATATTTACTCAATCTCCACAGTTTGCAGACATTGCTAATTATTTAGCCACAGGAAAGATACCATCATAATTTTTTCCTAGAGAAAATAGGAAGATAATTCAAATGAGTGCATCTTATTCATGGATAAATGAATAATTGTACAAGACATGTCCAGATCTCATCATTTTCAGGTGTGTACGAGAAGATGAAATACCCGAGATGCTAAAAGCATGCCATGATGAGCAATGTGGAGGACACTTCACTGAAAAAATAACTGCCTACAAAGTCCTTCTCTTAGGATATTATTGGCCTTCCCTTTTCAAGGATGCCAAGGAATATGTTAAGAGATGTGATAGTTGCGTTAAGTAAGTCATTCATCTATGACCATTTTCATGAGAGGTAGTCATTACTGACTAATTTATCATGATTTTTGAATAATCCACTTAGCACTCATTACATTAGGTGATGCTCATAGGGGTGAAGAAGTGGGATTCAAAATAGTGAAATGAATCACATAGCATCAATCATCACTTCCGGGGCTTGCACCCAGTAACCAGGACTTCCCAGGAGGTCACCCATCCCAGAACTCCTTTGGCTCAAGTGCACTTAACTGTGGATTTTTCCCCACAATCAAGCCCACTTAGCTTGCTACCCCATTTTCAAAACCTTAGCAAGTATTGTGCCTCATGAATCATTCAAGAAGAGATCCCTTTACTCTTTGTATTTTAACTATGAGGGGTTTCCGCAATGCATTATATTATATATCATTTTTGGGATTCAACTGAGTTAAGTGAGTCATTCATCTATGACCATTTTCATGAGAGGTATTCGTAACTGTCTAATTTCTCATGATTTTTGAATAATCCACTTAGCACTCATTATTCACCCCTGTAGCAGTGCTAAGTGGATTATTCAAAAATCATGAGAAATTAGTCAGTTATGACTACCTCTCATGAAAATGGTCATAGATTAATGACTTACTTAACGCAGTTGAATCCCAAAAATGATATATAATATAATTCACTGTGGAAACCCCTTATACTTAAGATGTGATAGTTGTCAGAGAATGGGGAAACTTGTTCCTTCAGATGAAATTCCTTTACAACCATAGGTACTTATTGAACCCTTTGAAAAATGGGCTCTCGATTTTGTTGGACAAAACAATCCACCATCAAGACAAAAGAGGAATGTTCTCGTGTGTACTGATTATGTCACTAAATTGGTAGAAGCTAAAGCAATTTCCTTTTCTAATGAAAATGTTGTAGTTTCATTTTTTTTTAGGATATTTTTACTCATCTTGGTGTCCCAATGGAAATTGTGACAAATCAAGGAACTCAATTTACATCCAAAATGGTGCAGAATATTGTGGAAGAATACAAAATCAAGCATATAAAGTTCACTCCATATCATCTGCAGGAAAATGGACAAGTAGAGTCCACTAATAAGGTGATTGAGGCAATCCTTACAAAGATTGTACATTTGCATAGAAGGCATTGTGCAAAAAAACTTCCAGAAGTTTTATGGGCCTACTGCACCACATGGAGAGGCACAACAGGAAATACTCCATATGAACTTATTTATGGAAAGAAAGTCTTATTTCCAATAGAGTTCCAAATAAAAACTTTCAAGACAACAGTTGAACTGGGACTTGACTTGTCAAAATCACAAAGGCATAGAATGGAACAACTCAATGAGCTTTATGAAATAAGACAAGATGAAATTCAAAAGACTAGCCTAGTTCAACAACAGAGATCCAGATAGCATGATAAATATATCAAAGAAAGGAAATTTCAAGCAGGATATTGGGCACTTCTCTTTGATTCAAATTTCAAATATTTTCAAGGGAAATTTCAAACTCATTGGCTTGGGCCTTATGAGATTGAGAGAGTCTTTCATAATGGAGCAGTCGGGATCATAACCATTGATGAAGAAAACGTTCCTCTCCTTGGAAATGGACATTGACTAAGGATCTATCACAAGCCCTTGACAAAACAGGAATTTTTTAAGGTTTTTCAAGATAATGTTGATATGAAGTTGGTTAAGAAGAATTCTTCTTCTTCTCCATCTTAGAATTATTCTTTCATTTTTATTACTTTGAATATATATATATATATACACACACACACACACACACACACACACACATGTATAGATTTAAAAAAAACACATTTGTATAAGTATGAAAACCAATCATTGATTGGCATTCTTATACAAAAAATATAGGGTGAAAAGAAAAGATGTATTTTTGGCACCTTACATTTTCTTTATTCTTCTTCTAAAAGCCAAATTCTTTGCATCCCTTTTTATTTTTTTAGAAAATAAAAATATAGCTACAAAAATTATGGAATTATGCAGCTCTAATGGATTTCTACAGTTCAGATATGACATGACCTTTTGGCCGAAGCGGTTGTAGAATACACTGAAGAATACCCAAAGACAAGACAAAGAGAAATAGTTGAAGGTTAGCAACATTAATATTTAAGGTATGAAAATGAAAAATTTTATTTAATAATAAGGATGAAAACATTGACATATGAATTAGATGATAATTTTATACCACCAACTAAAAAAAATTATTAAAATAGTTGATCATTTCAAATCAAAATCAAATCTCATACTCCGCCACTTAAACCTCATCATTTACACGACCACTCCAACATCAAATCCCGATTTCGTTGGTGAAATAATCCAACTCATACCTTAACGGTGAGTTTTCATTAACCTCACCTATGCTCTAGATAATTCTAAAGCCACATTCATTCATTCACTCTCACATATCATCCATTTCACAACATAATTCACTCATGCTCCTAACTCATACTAAAACCCTCAGTCTACCCTATCAAAGAGGAAGTCTTAAGGTAAAGCTTCTCGACATCCATGGGAGTAATTATGGGGACAGAACCTGAAGGGAGAAACTTTATGGAGGTTACCCACAGATAAATAAAATGTTATAGAGAGCATAATGGCTTAGTTTTGTGAAAAATATTGTCATAAAGATGTTATTAAATACTTTTTCAGAGCTTTTGATGGAGTGGAGGTTGAAATAAGAGATACCAAGTTTGCAATAATAGAGTCTTTCATAGCTGAAGCCACCGGACTACCGAATACAGGAGAAATATGGTTTAAAAATAGAGGGATTGAAGGTGAAGGATGGAAAATATTTCCAAAAAACCCAAGTATGGATACTATCATCTTTAAGAAAGGAATCCCTAACACAACACTTAAAGTAAAATGGAGGAATTTGTTTTTGATAATCCAGAAATGTGTTACCTGTGAGGGAAGGTTCGAATCCATGTTATTTTTCCATCCTAGGTTGTTAATGAATTTTCTTGAAGATATTGAAATAAATCTTCCATACTTTTTATTGCATAGCTTGAAGAAAATGATAGGAACTGTTTAGAAGAAAAATATATTTATAGGAAATACAATGTATCATCATGGGTTAATCAAAATTCTCATTGAATTCCACCTTAAAAGCCTAGGGGACACTTGGGAAAATTTCCTAATTCAAAGCCATTTCCAAGAAAGAGACCAAGAACAACCTAGTTGTAGCAAGGAAAAAAGAGGAAGAAAAAGAAAAGTTGAAAATCTTGTTGAAAATGAACAACCATCTCAAGAACAGTCAAAGGATGAAATCCCCATTGCATAACTTTTGGGAAAATTTAAGAAGCAAATTGATAAAAAGAAGGAGGATAGCATAAAAGAGAAGGATAAATACAGAAACTCAAAAGAGCCTAAGATAAGGAAAAATAGGGCCAAAATTCAAAATTCTCCTCAATCAGTAAGAATAAGTGCTAAACTCAGTAAGACAACAAAAGAACCACCTTCAAAAGAAACAAAATTTGTTTATTTAGAAGAGGATCTTAAGGTTCCATCACCCACTGCTATTTCACACACTCAGAGTAGAGGTTTAATAACTCCAGAGATTGACCCAATGCAGCAACAATTTATGATTATATTGAGTCATTTGAGAAAAGAGATGTAGGAAAGAACCAGTTTTTGAAGACCAGCCTTATAGTCCACAAGAACCTCTAGTTTCGAATACTCTAAAACAAGAGATATTTGAACTAGAGACACTAAACATGAACACTGATCAAGCCTTGAAGTTTCAGAACTAGATTAAGAAATCATAAATGATAATACTCTTTTACACCTGGGTTTATGGTTCAGAAGAAAAAAAAATTTATAAAAAAAAAGAATAAATAGCTAAACAAGCAGGTCATAAACCTAAAATATAAACTCCTAATGAGAAATCCAAGGATCGTTGTAACCACAAGGAAGGAAAATAAGTTGAAATTAGATGTTTTGGTAGAGGTATCTGGGAAAATTTAGTAACATGATAAAGACCCACAATTTTTTGTTTTTGCATGAGGACATGCAATGGTCTCCTCGTGGGGGAATGTGGAGCCTTAAGGCTGGCTCAATTTTGAGACTCCTTTTCACTATATTTCCTTCTTTTTAACAACACCTTAAGCTCAAACAAGTGTGGAATTGCACATTTTGACTTGGTAAGGTATCCTAATGATATATTTTTCATATTTTCAACCGATCTTTATTATTAGAATGAAATTTGTATTTAGCTACAGAATTAATGCAATTCTGCAGCCAAACTCTATTTTTGTAGCCACCGCCACGGTTCAATAGGTTTTGAGGTATTAATGGAGCAGCGAAACATATGGGAAACTTAAAAATGATCTGGTCACGTATCCTATCATATCCATATGTCTAGAATCAAGCAATAAATCACCTAGAAATGCGGTTAAAAGGACGGTCAACCAAGAGCTGGAACAAGCGAGCAAGGAAGTATGAAGCTTCACGATTCTCTCTGCCATGTAGAAAATTGTGAAGCAACAAAATTATCCTTTCTATTTATAATTTCAAATAGAATTTTCTTAGTCCTATAAGGCATAAAAGCATCAAAACATTTAATGACAATATTTTATAAATATTGGGCTGAGTAATTGTATAAACAGTACGAATTATTGTGAGACTATGATATCATTACAACTTTGTTTTTATTTCGTAATTGAATGAAGAATAATTCTAGAGTTTGAATGTTAAGTTAGTAAAGATTATATTCAAAGCCATATGTTGTGGAGGTTCCCTGGAACAGAAGAGGTTCTATTTCATTTATGTTCTTGAATTTAGATGTTATTTCATAGCTTGATTTTTATGTTTTTAATGTATTTCGTAGCGTAGATACATGATTCACTTTTATTTCTATATTCATTGCAATCATTTCCAGTTTATCATTGTCATTTCATTACTTGTTATCATCATTTCCAGAATGTCATTATGTTAGAGTAGATGCTCTATTTCTATCATTTGAATAGATTCATTTCCTAGATTGTTAAAAACACAAAGATAATTTATCACAATAGCTTGGCATATATTGTTTTTTCATATATTAGTTTATCATCGATTAGTTTATCAAATATTAGATTAGTTTATTTTCGTGCAATAGTAGCTCATCATAAATTAGTTCTTGTGAAACATATTTGAAGTAGTAATAGAAGATTTCATTTCTAGTTTTGAATCAATTTTTTCTTGTGAATTCAAATAATTTTTCTTCATAATAGTGATTTCTTTTCTGAGCATAATAAATGAATAGTTTTAGTGATTCTTTGGTTTAAGTTTTATTCACATTAAATTCTCAAAAGATATAAAAATTAGAATTACTTTTTGGTTTTAGAATTTTAGTTCTTCTCAAAATTAATCCTTAGCTACTAAGAAGATTTTCCATCTCAATTTTTAGGACTTCAAAAATAAAAACATTTTAAAAAATGACCTTCACACATAAAATCACCAAAATAAACTAATTAAGAAAGGCTTCTAGCATATATAGTGCACCTGCACTTCACAAGATTACCAACTCTGGTCGATAATTTATGATATCAATTTAAGATAATTAAATTGACTAAACAATAAGCATGAAAACACCAAAACATAAAATACCAAATATAGGCACAATGTTTCTTGGATAGACACGAGTTCATGGTTTTCCCAAAACTCTTGTTATGGACAGATCATATTTTCCGTCAGTTCTTCATCAAAATAAATAAATAACTAACACAAGGATGACAGACCAAAGGCTAACCAAATGTTGAAGTGTCACAATATTCCTTATAATTTAGGCACAAACAATCTCAGAAACCCACACATGGACAAGGACAACACTTATTCACACAACGGGTAAAGAAACAAAGAAAAAAACAAGAATAAGAATAAACAAAAGAAAAGAAAACTATGTACATAGTGTAGGGCACAAACACTGATGCTCATTGAAAATAGTGTTTGAGATCTTGGACATTGACAGGAAGAGATTTGATCTTCCTGTCAAGTGATTGAAGATGATAGGTGTGTTGGAAAATTTTATCGTGTACTATGAATGGTACAATCCACATGTATTGAAAACTAGTGTGTTTTCCTTTGTCTTCATGGGTTTTGTCCCACTTAAAGACTAAGTCACCCACACTAAAGTTGTTATTCCCTGCATAATTCTTGTCGAACGACCTCTTGATACAATTTTAATGAAGTAAAATTTTTTCTTTGGCTTTCAATATTTCTTCCTCAAGCTTATGAAGGGTTTCCATCCTACGTTGTACTAAGAGACATGACTTACCTTGGGATTATTGGGAGAGTTGGAGAGAAGGAAAGTAGATGTTAGGTGGGAGGATGGCTTATTTTCTGTATACTAGGAAGTAAGGGGAGGTGTTCAGGGAATGCTTAGACGTGACTTGGTCAGCCCCAAAAGAATTTACCAAAGCAAAGTGTGAGTTCTTATGCTCAGAGAATGTGGTCTTCTTAATGATGTGGATCATATTCTTATTTGTGGATTCATCAAGACCATTCCCCTGAGGGTAGTAGTTAGCACAATGCTTCAATACAATTCCATTTTTCAATGAAAATTCATAAAGTTTTAACGATGAGAATTATGTTGCATTGTCAAAAAAAAGTGAAGTAATAATGCCAAACCTAGAAATGATGTTCAGTTGTAGAAGCTTGATGACTTCCTCATCATTCACCTGTTTGAGTAGAACTTCTTCTGTCCACCACATGAAATAATTTGTGGCAGTGAGAATGTAGCGGCACTGATTTGATGAATGTTGAAATATTTCTCCAATAATATCCAAGCTCCACTATTGAAACAATTCTTCTACTGCTATAGGCTGTAGTGGGGTGGTTGACTTCTTATTTTTTTTCGTAACACCTTTGACAAACCAAATATTTTCAAACATAAGCATGAGCATACTTAAATAGTGTGGGCCAATAAAAACTGGCGCACATGATTTTATGCAATGTTGTGTTGCCTGAAAATTGTTCCGAGCTGGTCTGTTGTGTAAATCACACAATACCTTCTCTGAATCATGTGCATCCAAACACCCAAGAAATACTCTGTTATGGTGCTTTCGGAAAAGCACCCCATGCACCAAATAGTAAGATAATTATTTAAACCTTAGTTCCCTCTTCTTCCATGTGGAAAACTAGGATGGAATGGTTCTGTGCTCAAGGTATTGGTGCACATCTGCATACCAAGGATTTGTGCTAGTATTAGGTGTGGTTCACTCGATGTTGTACATTTCAATTTCTTGCTCCTACCCTGAAGGATATTCTTCTTCTTTTTCATCCACTTCTTCTGCTGCTAGTCGACAAAGACCACGACCCTTGATTGTGTGAACTAGCTTGATTTCTAGATCATATTCCTGCAAACCAGTCATATAGTTTTCTCTCCTTTCACCTAGCTATTGTTGAACTAGCAGTGATCTAACTGCTAGGTGTGGAACAAAGATAATGTAATGATTCCTCAATAAATAGGGAAAAAATTGATTCAATACCTTGTATACTGCATAAAATTTTTTATCCATGATGCGATAGTTTAGCTCAGGTCCTTGTAGACTTATGATCATGAAAGAAATAGGTTTCTCATTGTTCAGGTCATCTCTCTGTGTGAGTACAACAAAAAGAGACATGTCAGAGGTGAAGGTGTAGAGGAAAAATTCCTTGTTTAAATTTGGGTTGTATAACGCGGGTGCTTCTGCGATAGCTTGTTTGATACAGGAAGATGCATCCTTTTCCCTCTTATCTCATTTGTAGATAGTGTTCTTCTTTACCATCTTCTATATTGGTTTTACAATCTGAGCATAATTGGAGATGAACTTGGGTAGGAAGTTGATCTTCCCTAGGAAGGACTATATGGCCTTCTTGTTCACTGGGAAGGGAATATGTGTGATTGTTCTGACCCTATCTGGGTCTACCTTGATCCCACTTTTAGCGATAATGTGGCCCAAGAGATCACCCTCAGACACTGCGAATATGATTTTCTTGGGATTGATGGATATCCCATATTTGCGACATCACTCAAAAAATTTCTTTAAATGGTGAAACTGATCTAACCTTTGTTTGGAAAACACAGTTACGTCATTGAGATAGACCACTATGCACTTCCCAATCAATCCACAAAATGGCATGCCCATAGCTTGTTGAAATGTTGCACCAAGGATGATCAACCCAAATGGAATTCTCTTAAACCTGAACGCACCTCACTTCATTCATAAGGTTTTTTTGAGTTTGTTAGTTTATTAGACCAAAACCTAATTGTAGCCTAAATATATTTCAAGAAAAGAAAACATTTTAGACCCAGATATTGTTTGACAAATTTGTTCCAAGAAAGATACGGGGTAGTTATCCTTGTCCGAGGCACAATTGAGATTTCAGAAATCAACACAGACAGATTTCCTCAGAATTATTTCTGACTTGGACCAAATTCATACCCAAGTATATTTTTTCACTTTGTATATGATCCGAGTATCCAACAACTTCATTAAATTTTTGTGAATGAGAGGCTCAAGCATTAGATGTACTTTTCTCAATTTCTCTTGAAACAACTTGGCCCCTTCTTTTATTGGTATCACATGATGGATGTTTCACATGTCATAAGTTTTAAGCTCATCGTATGTCCATGTGAACACATCTCAATACTACTTGAATAAGAGGATAAATTCTTTCCGCTCTTGTGGTTTACAACAAGTACGAATATTGGCATACTTCAGATCATAGTCTGTTCCCAAGTTAACATGTTCATGTGACAACGTGAAACTGTGGGTTTTGGAATTAACAGGTCCTCATAAGTGATTTTGCAGGTCATATAGCTTCTCTAAAGATACCACACCCTTTGGGATGAGATTTCCTTTACTCGTGTTGGCTGCATCTTGTGGTGCCTTTTCAGGCCCGTCCTCATCGATCACTCTATCTTTGAACACATTAGCATTCTCCATGAAGCAAAATACCTGCTCGTCATCATTAAAAACATGTAAATAATTAGTGATTCTATTAGGTATAGACATTTTATAAATAATTTCTATAGAAAATCCATCCCTTAATGGTGACAACCTAGCAACATCATTTTCTAATGCATCTGCAGTTGCGTTACGTATTCTTGGAACAAAAATAGTATTAAAATCTTGGAAATGCAAAATTAATTGTCATACCTCTTGTTGATAACTCTTTAGATGGGGTGAAGCACAATGTATGGTGTCATGTACCTATCATACCATAATTTATGAATTACGTATTGCTTTTAAGGATGCAACATTGAGGTCAATGGCTCTTTGTAAGCCCAAGGTGGGTGCCTCATATCCAACAATGTTGTTTGTGCACTCAAATTCCAAGTGATTAGAGATCAAATGTTTTCTCTACAATGGGTATATTAAAATGCAACCAGCTCCAGATCCTTCTTATGTCTTAAAACCATCAAATTATAGAGTCCACATGTCATATTTACAAGGATCATGAAGTACACTAGTACTAGTGCTACTACTACTACTAACTGTACAAAGGTCATTTGCACCAGTTGGACTAGTAAGGAGCTCCAAATGTGTTTCTAGTGGGACTAGGGATGGTTTTGCAAGATAACACCCCAATTGAGCCTCCATGAAGCAATTTCCAAAAATGAGTTATGTGAAAGCCACTAGTTTGTTATGTCCGTTAAAGGGAGTAACATTATGTTTCATGTAACTTTCTGAGTAAAATAGAATATGGTTGTTTCTTCCCTTATACGAAAGCCATAAGTGTGACTAGTCTATAGAAAAGTATCCTTGTAACTTATTTAACCAGTCCCTACTTAACAATAGTATGTATGCCTTCGGTGGCCACAATCACTATGTTTATGCATTGTTGAACTCATTCGTTGGATGATAAGAAGATGATCACATCTCTAAGTTCACCAACCATGTGAACAAGATTATTATTGAGATGAATGATATATGCATCTATTTTACTCCATTTTTCATTGATTTTCTTTGCGATATATAATGGCATTACATTCACTAATGCATTGGAATCAAACAAGAAATTTGTACATTGAAATTGAAAATTGCAAACGTTAACAGAAAGGGAGGGCAGAGTGTATTCGCTTCCATTGTTAAAGAATTAAGTACTGACTTGAGGGAACTAAAATATGTACATGATCCCTTATCTGAAGGGGAATTGTTACTGGCAAAGGACTGCCCAAGTTTGCATAAGAGAATGTATCCCTGCCTCATGATATTTGTTAACTCAAACATTAAAATGTTCACACAAACCTTGTTAGGTCCCTATAATACTAGTATAACCCCTTATTTTTATTGTTAATGTAACCCCCTAATTTTTATTGTTGTGCCCATGTAGTCCCCATATTTTTATTGTTGTGCCCTTACATTATTATTGTTACATAGGCTCTAATTATATTGGGATCCCTTAGACTCCTAGATATAGAAAGTAGTTTTTGTCATTTTTCATCCAATAATTGTTATTTTATGTAATGAAAAGGAAGTTTCCGCCTCAAATAGGCTGATTTCTAAGTCTTTGATCTATGTTTTCTTCTATTTTTGTGAGTCGGTTTCATAACATTTGGTTTCAAAGCTTTAGATTCTAGGGTTTCATTGCTCCAAATAGGTTATCTCGGAATTTTCGCTATAAATGTTTTTCTATGAAGGTTCAGAAGCTGAAAAAAAACTTATTTGAGTTGAATTCCAGAGGAACATCGTGTAAAAATTTCAGATACTATTTCACTATATTTTTGGAGATATGATCTAAGGAAGTTAGGGTTTTTGTAGGATCCAGAATTTCATCTCAAATAGGTGGCTGAGGGGAAATTGTCATAACTTTTGTTTCACACATCAGATTGGATTTCTGTAAAACTTGGCTGAAATTACACAAACCTTAGTTTCTTTTGTATCTATTTCAAAGCCAAAGGTCAAAATAGTGACACATGTAACATCGTACAAGTTGGCTCTGTTGAAGCAGCCCATAATTAGGTCATTGTGGGAGATTGTGCATAACTTTATCTTGAAGAATCCAAATTAGGCCTGACCTATGGAATTGGAAAGAATACTCAGTGGGTTAGCACAGGACGAAAGTTCAGGTCTTGGAGATCCTAAATTACGGAATTACAACCTTTTCAATATTGTGACCCTAAAAGTAAGAAAATGATGTGTATTTTTTTTAAAAATTTTCATAAATTTTGTTTGAAAAAATTAGTTTGAAGTGATTCCAAGGGAACAATGAAGCATGGATATCTATATTGGGCTATAAAATGCCTCCAAAAATAATTCTACACCCATTAAGCCCTCAGAAAACTCCACTATGATGCATGAAGAGGAATTATTTCATCACGATATATCAAAATTATGGGACCAATTGCAACAAATTTCGCTCTCACAAAGAGCAACCGAAGATGAACTAAACAGTGACATGGATGGTTTAAAAGTAGACATGGAAGCTAAGATGGATGGCATGGAAGCTAAGATTGATGGTATAGAAGCAAAACTTGAAGGTTTTGAAGGAAGGTTTGATAAATTTGGTAGAATAAAATATTCCTAATGGTGAAAAGGTAGTAGAGGAAACTCATGATGAGAAAAAAAGAAATGTTAATCATGATTTCATTGACTCTAACATTGGATCGAAAAAAAACCATATTCCAAAGATCGATATAGGGAAGTTTGATGTAAAGGATCTGATAACATGGATACTACAAATGGAGAAAACTTTGAACTCCATAATGTGCAACCCACACAAAAGGTACATATTGCAACTTTATATTTAGAAGAAAATCAGTTTGTATGGTATCAATGGCTTTGTTCTCGTAAACCATTTGTCACTTGGTCAAATTTTACGGAGGAAATGATAACACATTATGAGGATACAAATAGAAAAACCTTCTTTAGCCAATTGATAAATCTCAAACAAAATTGTTCAATGATGGAGCATATTGAGGACTTTCAAAAATTGAATATTAGGGTAGCAGATATTCCAGAGGAGCATAGGATTCATGTCTTCATAGGGACTTTAAAGGATAAAATCAAACATAAGGTTATCCTTTGGGAACCTGATTCATTAGAGAAGGCATTCAGGGTGGAAAGAAAATTTGAAATAAAAATTATGGCAACAAGTAATTCTACCACTAACAACTATAAATATGGAAATGTTGTTGCTTCTAGCCTTCCACAACCTACAAGGTTGCCACCACAATAATTGGAGGAAAAAAGAGAAAAATGGCTATGTTACAATTGTGATAGAAAATAAACTAAAAGTCATAAGTGTGCGGAGAAGAAATTAATTTACATATATTTTTAAGAGGAGGAAGAAAAGGAACAAGAAAATTCAAAAGAAAAAGATATACACCAGGAACCAAATCTAGAGAGAGAAGAAATGAATCTGAATATATCTTATAATGAATTGGCAGGACTTACCATTTTTGGACTGTATTAATCATTTTTAAATGACTAAGACTGTACACATAAATTATCAATCTAGGGACGTGATGTAGGAGCATCCTGCTTGATTTTTCATTAAAATATTGTGTAAATAAGGGGTGATGTTCTTTTAATTATTTTATAAAGTATTATGCTCATTTTAATAAATTAAGAGAGGAAAATATAAGTGTGAGGATTATTGTAAATATTATTTTAATAAATGGAGGTTATGAGTGGAGTTGAGTTAGGTAGATAATTTAGGGATCAGGAATTCCTTCAATGGAAATCAGTTGAGTCAAATAAGGGATAAATCTATTTTAGATTTTGGTTGAGATTTGTGTGGATAAAATAATGGATTGGAGTTAATTCATAATTTTGTATAAATATGAAGCTTATGAGGGTGAGGAAGACAATGAGAGATAGAGAGAATTAGTGTGAGAGTTTATGTGAAGGGTGAGAGCTGAGAGGCCAACCATTGTAATATTTGGCCAAGGAATGATTTTCATTTGTAAATTTCTAGTTGTATTTTATGCAATTATTTTGTTTATTGTTTGGCTCTCCCTTCATATTATTTTAAATTAAGTCTAAGTAGACTTGTATGAATATTTTGATTGAGGATTTCCTGAAAAACGAAACCAACACTGTATTATGCGCAAGGATCTGTTTTTGTGCAGAATCCCTGCATCATTTGGTATCAGAGCCTCAAGTGAGATCTGGGTGAGTTTTGGTAGAGGTTGAGTTTGGCATGTGTTTGTTGCTTTGGGAGAATTGTAGGAGGCATTTTTTGATTAAAATGGAGTTCTGAGTATTTGCTCCTATACTTTTTGGGGATCTAGTGATTCAGAGGGCCACCTCTGCATACAAATTATGCCCAATTCTAATGATCAGATCCCTCAACATCGATGAAGTAAAAGTTAGGAGAATAATTCAATGTTTAGGTGCAAGAATGAGACTGGTAGTATTCTAGGATGGTTTATGTGAGCACATCTACAATATATCGAGCTCACACCTTCTGCCACACTTATGAGTCTTGCACAAATGTACAAGAAATATTATTGGCATCTAATAATTTCAAAGCCTTACCTTGGCACCGAAGAACCCACATGATTAGAGAGCATGAACCCACCTTATGTGTTTCTGACTCTGCAACTGATTGACGCTTTTTGGTGAGCATTGAGGGAAAGAGTGAATATAGTAGGATAGTTTTGTACCTCCAACGATTGTAGGCTATAATTTCTTGGTGCAATTTGGTGTGGAAAAAAATCTACCTCACAAAACAGAAATCTCAACCACATAAAATTTGTTCGATATGAAAGGCACTGCAATTTTTATTCGAGCTGCGTGAAGATCGCTGGAGCATGAACCAGCTAATGTTGATAACACAAAGCAACAATTCAGAAAATTCCAATGGAATAAGTTGTAACAAGACCAATTCAAATGCGCATTCAAGGCGCAATTTCAAGCATAAAAAATTTGAGTTTTGGCATTAAGAAGACATTTTGGTCTAGGTGCATGTTGAAATTCTATGGTTTCTTATTATCCGGCTAAGAGTTTTTGTGACGAATTGTTTCCTTTCTAAGATGAATGATTATATTAACACTTGGATAGATGTCAATTAAATTGTATATTCTACCTAAGAATCATTTTATACAATTATTGAAATATAATAATCATTGTATAGTGTTGATCGTTCAATGAAGTGTAGCAGTGGGAGGTGCGGAGCAGCCTTTGGATCTGCGCTTTGGAAGGCATGAGCAGTAGAGTGCTATGTGACCAGTGATATTCTCTATAAGTGGATGTTGTGTCTTTTTTTTTACACTTCTTGGCTGGCGTTTTTGTGTGAGGAAGAACAACACTCAAAGTTAGAGCTAATGAAAGGGTGTATTTGTTGCATTTTCTCGTGTCAACAAGCCGCTCGCTAGCGTGTTGCGCTTCTTGGCTGGAGGGCCAGAAATCTTGGATTGAAGCGTTTTGCAACTAAGCCGGATGTGTTGCATCACCTGCACAAATCTTGGTAGAGTGACCAGAGTTCAAATCATGGGTGATCAAGCTACAACATTGTTGAAGGAGTCGTTCAAAAGACAAAAAGCCATTTGAATCTGTTTTTCGGTGTTGTTGTTGTTTTATTCCATTGGAAAGGCAATCATACTCTTTGATTTAGCACTTTCATCACATGAAAACTTGATTTGGGAGAGTTAATTCATGGTTCCTCTCCTGAATGACGTTGGTTCCAACCAACAACGGAATGTTGTGAGCATGGACTGCGTTTAGTATTGTGGTGCCTTGCTACTATGTTTGGTCCTGCATTTTGGTGTGATCCGACCTGCTAATGCGTTTGGTGCAGTGAAGGTGGGCACAAAATGGAAGCAGTTGACACTGGAGGCAGCTTGATCCTTAGTCAATTGGCTCCAAGATAAGCTTGGCGTCTCCACCACCGCTTTTTCCTCCTGTTGCCGAAGCAACCCCTATAGTCGAAGAAAAGACAAAATTTAACGTCGATGGTGAGTTCTGAAAAGTGCAAAGTTTCAGAAAAAATATTTTGAAGAGTGGAGTTGTTGTGTGGAGCAGGATGAAATTGTGATCAGAGTGGCGCAGCGAAAGCATGGTAAATGAAGCAAGGTATGAGTATGTGTGTGTAATAATTCCATGAACAAGTGTCCCCAAATCATTAAGTGGTCCGCATTGGAAAGTTCGTCAAAGTAAAACTGGTCTTAAGCAAAGTTGGATAAAGTCTTGAGTGAAATTGTGGTTTTGAAGGTATATGTACCTGATGTAAGCCTATGAGGCAAGAGGAAGTCTAACCTTTAAAATTGCGGTAAACTTGAAACCATTATGTAATAATTGTGGTCTATCAAAACAAATCATTTGTAAAGGTTTTCATCATGTATTGAGAAAGTGATAGAAAGGCGAACTATGGAGAGAGAGTTTGCAAAGAAGGAACTGCATGGAAGAACAAGAAATATGTTTGCGCTAAGATGATAAGCGTGTTGAAGAGGTTATGGTATGAAGGGCATGCGAATATTCACAGTGATGAAGACGACACAGAAGAGTGAAATTCAGAGAGTTGAAATTGCGAATAAGTGGTTTATTAAATAACCTTGAAGAGAGCATAAAGTATGATACTTCATTTCGAAAAGGTATTTTAGATGTTGAAAATTAAATGATTTATTTTATTTTCATCATAAAATAAATCTTGGGAAAAATGATGATATTTTCATAAGAATGGAGTATGTGAGAGAGTGAAGATTTTACATCATGAAAATGTATTAAGGGTGGATGTTCATTGGTATGTTATATAACTTGAATTAGAGTCAAAATATCCACTGTTGTAATTATTGGGTCAAGCCTTGAAGTCAAATCAGATGTTAAAGTCAACTAAAAATTTGGATAGTTTGAGTCAAGTTAAACCATTGAATTATCGTACAAGAGGGTGCATTTTCATCCAAGATGAAGAATTGATGTAAATTCTGGAGTCAAAGAGTTGTAAGCCAAGTCAAAGAGTTGAATGTAATTGGGTGCATGATTGGCAAAGCCCGACACCCAAAGAGTTTGGTCATTGTAACACAAGCATTAATGAAGTTGTTGTTTGTAGTAAAGAGGAGCAAGAGAATTGCCCAGATATGATTCCAAGATAGAGAACTGAAAAAGTTCAAGCACAAAAAGAGAGCTTGTATTGTTGAATGGCAAGTATGGAGACTTGTTGAAAAATGGATTCGCCTAAAATCCACACGTGAACAGATTAAGTTCACAAAGGAGGAGAAGATGATTGTTGATAGTCATTTCAGAGGTTCTGAGAAAGACCGCAATAGAAGAAAGAAGAAGGGAGATGCCAAGGCAAATGGCATATGTAAGAAGTTTACTGATGAAGAGTATGAGAGGGAGAAACCTAAGATAATCGTTCACATTGAGTTATTGATGGAATTGTTGCAGAGGAATAAAGACCCCTAACATGGTTGGACCATGAGGAAGAAAGTGAAATGCCAGAGACTACACGCAAAGAGGGAACAACAGGTAAACATACAGTTGATAGAAGAGCAGAGGAAGCTCGAGCAGATGATGAGTGTGCAATTGAGATGTGAAGAACTCAGAGAGGCTGAGTTGAAAATGGAAGTTTCCATTTTTTGCCCACAACAGGGTGAAATTCTGGGTGAAGAGATCAATGAGAAAGATCTCATGAACTATTGGAATAGTTTAGAAGAATTGGAAGATGTGTTGACAAGAGAAGCAGATGAGGCTATGAAGCCTTGTATTTTTAAATCTCATAGTTTATGTATGTCTGCAGGATGTGCGGAAGATGGTGGACAGACTGGTGAAATTGTCACATAGATTAATGAAACTCTTAAGGTGAAGTATGAAGGAGAATTCCTTTCAGAGGAGGGAGGTACTGATTTGTTGGAGTAGGAAGAAATCATAAATGAATTCTTGTTTGGTGTAAGACAGCCAGTTGAGGTTGTTATGGAGCAAAAGCATAATGAAAATGCCGAAGTGATATTCCAAGGAGGTAAACAAATGAATTTCTTTAATGAAATTGTTGACATGAATTTTGCAATGTGATGATACAGAAACCAGGATAACTTAGGAGGATTTCCAGAAGAAGAATGAAACTAGGAATGAAGGTTGTGATGAAATGTTGGAAAGTTTTCACATGGAAATAGAGTTCTTGGAATGATGGCTTAAAGAACCTGAAGAATAAATGAAGCTTGTAGAACCTGATACAGAAGAGATTGCAGTTATCGTGCATGATAGGGATGAAATGTTTTTAGCATTTGTAGAGTTGAGTGAATGTTATAACTCTTCAGATAAAAATGTTGTTGTAGGTACAGGAGGAAAAATTAATAAATATGATGTCGAAAACAGAGAAATTGAGCAGAAATTATTTGGAGATGACATGAAATATCAAGAGCAGCAAGAAATTTATGTCCATAGAGACATAAAGGAAACAAAAGTATTGAACCAACAAGATAAAGATGAAAGCAGCCAGCAATTCAAAACAAGATCTATTGAAATCTAGAAAGACTATGATGGGAGATTGGTGCTTGAAGCATCTGAAAGCTCTTGTATTTTTAAAACTAATATTTTTTTGATGAATGCAGGTATAGCAATGGATGATAAATTTGTTACTATAGGAGCAATCAATGACTATAGTTGTGATCAAGGAAAAGTTCTTGATTATTCTTCAATTCAGAAAGTTGAGTGTTCAGCAAAATTGGAGACGAAAGCATCAGACAATAGGAATTACTTCGAGGGATTGATAGATTGAATGTGATTGCTCGAGTCAGTGATGTTGGTGATGAAATACAAAAGGGATTTGATTCATTAAAGGACTGGCGGCATAACAGAGTTTGGAATCCTGGAGGGAGCAAGTCATTGAGACTTGTGGTTGTCACATTATTACATAAAGGTGACATACCTCATAAACAAGAGTCTATGGAAACTTCTCTACATGGGGAGTCTGAAGCAGGAGCATCCTACTTGATTTTTCATTAAAATATTGTGTAAATAAGGGGTGATGTTTTTTTAATTATTTTATAAATTATTGTGCTCATTTTAATAAATTAAGAGAGGAAAATATAAGTGTGAGGATTATTGTAAATATTGTTTTAATAAATGGAGGATATGAGTGGCATTGAGTTAGGTAGATAATTTAGGGATTAGGAATTCCTTCAATGGAACTCAGTTGAGTCAAATAAGAGATAAATCTATTTTAGATTTTGGTTCAGAATTGTGTGGAGCAAATAATGGATTGGAGTTAATTCATAATTGTGTATAAATATGAAGCTTGTGAGGGTGAGGAAGATAGTGAGAGATAGAGAGAATTAGTGTGAGAGTTTATGTGAAGGTTGAGAGCCAAGAGGCCAACCATTGTAATATTTGGCCAAGGAATGATTTTCATTTGTAAATTTCTGGTTGTATTTTATGCAATTATTTTGTTTATTGTTTGGTTCTCCCTGCATATGTATTTTAAATTAATTCTAAGTAGACTTGTGTGAAGATTGTGATTGAGGATTTCCTGAAAAAGGAAACCTACACTGTATTATGCGCAAGGATTTGTTTTTGTGCAGAATCCCTACATCAGGACATCTTTTATTCCAATAATAGTTGCACTGTTTGTGCCAATACATCAAACCAGAACCAAATCAAAATAAAGGGAAATCGTTGTTGAATCAAATGCTGAAATAAATCACTCATGTAGAAATAAAAAATATCTACAGGAATGTAATCAAGCCTCAATTAAATTTACCTAGCGCGCCACACACAATTACACCAGCTGGTATCTCTAATCACATATGTGTAACAGCATAATAATAATATTGAAATTGAAGCAGATCTACTCATAGCCAGAATAGCAGCAACAACACGTAAAGAAAAGAAGAAATATGTATAGCTACCTTAACCGCTGTAATCCTTACTAAAGAGGAGGGCCCTTCCTCCCTAGCAGGGCGCAGGAAGAGAAAGAGACTTAAACGGAAACTAAACCAGACAATGCATGTAACAACAACAACGTGATAACTTTTTATTAATGTGACAAAAATTACAAAGCCAAAAGTAATATTGTTCTCCGTTAACCTTTTGACCTCAAGGGTCAAGAATTATATAGTGGTTACATGTTCAGAAAAATGAGGGATGGATCAGTCATGAGAATCTTATGATTCTCATGCTGATCAAAATAGGATACATATAGTTACAACCACTTATTAGTAAAAAGTATGACTCGAAGAATATAGATTACAATCAAAACTGCCTAAAAGTTGTCATTCTAAAATACAATATGTAATTACTTCTATAGTTGTTGCGGAAAATCACAGTTGTTGCGTAATATCAATAGAGGATACGTCGGCATCCAGAAGTTGATGATATCCAGTCATCAGTACAATAGTAACAGCAGTTTATCTAGCGGGTCTATAAGACCACCATGATGTAACAACATCATGGTGTAACAGCACACCTTCAATTGCTCCTATATGCCTCATGGTATAGATCTTTTGTGCTAAAAATAACACCTAGAAGGACAACAAAAGACCAAATAACTTCTCCAAACATTCATCCCCAGTTAGTCATAAAAAAAGACACCATACATCATAATAATCGATGAAACAACATGATAATGAAAATAAGGTGAAACAACACTATTTAAGATAGAAAGGTAGGAAAAGAGGCAAATATAGTCCCAATGGTTGTAGTCACAAGGTAATAATGGGGGAAAAAAATGTAGGAAATAAGTACAAAAATGCCACCCAACATCTCCCCCTAGCTGAAGCACTTGCATGCCCTCATGCAAAATCTCAACTCCCATGAGAATATCTTCGGTGCAGGTCAGTGAGGTCATAAGCGTCGGCTGTGTCTTCATCTGCAGACCTGTACCCTTGAGTATCCATTCGCTTTCATACCCAAGACTCTACCTCATATTTTCTTGATTCATAATGAATCTGGTAATCCTCTATTAGTAGATAAATCAAAGGGAATTTGAATCTTAGCCCAAGCTAGGAAGTGCCAAGGGTTTGTATCATTTGTGCATATGCTTGTACATGTGTAACAACTACCGTAAAGTTCTAAAATGCAAACGGTTCCCCCTTCAGCAGCTCAACACTACTGCCTTTTGTACATTTCAAACACCTAGTTAGGCCTCAACTCTTCATTAATGAAAATTGATTAAGGCAGAAGTTCACAATACTCCTTCTGTAACTGGCAGCAGGTTTCATGATCCCAGGAGTGCTCATAATTCTTAAATTACCGCCTTAACTCAGTGGCCCATCTTGGTTCTTCTCGGATACATAATGTTGTCTTTTCTTCATTGGCATCCATAGATTTTGTGGACAAATGCCACTCAATCTGACTCCTAATGAATGTAATATCCCAAAATTGGGAGAGCAGCAATATAAGACATAAAACTGGAAATATGTATAAATATCACTAGATAAAAACATGATACAACCATAAAGCTATTCCATTATGATTATTAGCAGAAAATGAGTACAATATCTTGAGGAAAATATCTCTCAAGATTGGGAAAACAAGCCTCCCATGTAACAATACATAAAAATGTAAAATGTTTCTAATACATGAAATGTTGGAATGCTATAACTTCATTGTCTATGAGAAAATAGCAGTAGATAGAAAATGGAAATATATATATCTACTAATACGAGGCTCCAAAAGTGATGGGAATAGATATCTATGCTCCAAAACTTATTTCCAAGACAACCCAGAAAATGTTTCCGGAAATACCCAAAATACAAAAATAGCACGATATGGCCCTAGGGCTTAATAACCACTACAACTAAAATACTGATAGGATTTGACTGATATAATATGTGATATGGCTGATCCTCCTCCAATATATCTCCCAAATGAAGGGTTGATCCCCTCATAGCAAAACAACTCCTCCAACTAGGGTATTAAACCCCTTGCTGCATCCGCTCTCTGAAATAATGCAGTCCTTGAAGGAAATTGCATTGTAGATGATGGTAGCTACTTAGCCTAATGCTAAATGATGAAATGAAGCTCTAATAACTTCCTCACAAGCTTCCTGGATGAAAATTCTACTCCCTCCACTAGAAAAATAGCTCAGAAATTGGGTTTGTCAACCCTCCACTGCTGCAACCCTGCAAAACAAAACAATCCTAGAATAGATTGCGTTGTGGATGATGTTTGAAGCTTGGCATGATGCCATACAGTGGAAATGTAACTCAAGATACCTCTCCTGAGTAGGCACTCGAAGTCCCCCGAGGATGAGGGTGGGATTCCTGCTCGGAACACCCTTGTGCTAAACATCACTATAGACTCCACTAAATAGCTTAAGCATGCATATAAATGTCACCTGATAGATCTAGATCTAAAAATATCAATAATAAATCATACAAATTCATACCTTCTATGGCTATCATCCTCTTCCTTTATGCCAGGTGAGCATCCTCACCCTGGGTCCCAGTCATTAAAGGAGTTACTCTCATGCATACACTCCTCCTAAATGATTGTGTTGTCCTCTTTAATAGTGAGCTTATTGAGCTCCCTATAATCCAGACACATGCACCATGATCCATCCTTCTTGTGCACCAACACTACTGGAGCAGAGAAAGAACTTTGACTAGGTTGAATTATACCAGCCTCTAACATTTCTGCAATCATACGTTCAATTTCACTCTTTTGGACATAAGGATATCTGTAAGGTCTGATGTATGGAGAAATACTACTTCCTGGAATCAAATGAATAGAATGATCATGATCACGAATAGGTGGGAGTCCTTTGGGAGTTTCAAACACCTTGGAATGATTGTCCAATACTTGTTGGAGATCTAGAGAAATAGATGATTTTGATGTTGGAACTTCTAGTGAGCATAATTGTGAAATTACACCTCTTTGTTCTTTATTCAGAATATTTGTCATGACATTAGAGCTTATTATATTTCATGGCTTCCCTGTGATACCCCATAATTTGATTTCCTTTCCTTCTGAAAAAAATTTCAAGAAAATTTCTTGAAAATTAAAAGCTACCGTCCCCAAAGATTGTAACCATTGTACTCCTAGTACAACATCAGCACCTCCCATTGGAATGGAAAGAAATGGACTATTCAATACATATTCCCCCATGGTTAGCTTGATATTATGGCATTTGCCAGAGAAATTTGTATTTCCTCCATTTGCAACTATCATCTGACATTCTGATGTTGGGTATAGGAAACAATTCAATTCCTTGGCTACCTTACAATGAATAAAATTATGGGTACTACCCAAATCAATCAACACTATTACCTTTTTCTTCTTGATATGTCCTTCTATCTTGAGAGTTTGAGGAGTGGTAATTCCTACCAATGCATTACATGATATGGTCAAACTCATTTATTCTTCTTCTAGGGTTGGTTCATGGTGTATATCCTCTTATTTTTAAGTTTCTTGTTCATTTTCTTCCTCCTCTTCACAATCTATGTAAAATAATTTCTTCTCAGCACACTTATGACCTTTACTATATTTTCTATCAAAACTGTAGCAAAGCCCTTTTGCTCTTTTTTCTTCCAATTTTTGTGGTGTCAACCTTGTAGGTTGTGGAATTCTAGGAGTAGCAATACTTCCATCTTTATAGATGTGAGTGGTAGGCTTCCTTATCACCATAATTTTACATTCAATTTTTCTTGCCAACCTGAATGCCTTCTCCAAGGCATCAGGTTCCCAAACATGAACTTCATGCTAGATGTTATCCTTTAAAGTCCCTATGAAGACATCAATCATGTGTTCCTTTGGAATATCAGTTACCCTTATATTAAATTTTGGAAGTCCTCAATGTGCTCCACCACTGAACCCTTTTGTTTGAGATTTATCAATTGGCTAAAGAAGGTGTTTCTCTTTGTATCCTCATAATGTGCTATCATTTCCTCTGTAAAAATTGACCAAGTGACAATTTTTTTATGGGAGCAAAGCCATCGATACCATACAAATTTATTTTGTTCTAAATGTAAATTTTTAATGCGTACCTTTTGTGTGTTTTTCACATTATTGAGATCAAAATATTGCTCCATATGTAGTATCCATGTTATGGGATCCTTGCCATCAAACTTCCTCATATCCATATTTGGAATATGGTCGTTCTTCAATCCAACATTAGAGTTTATGAAATCACGATTAACATTTTTTTTTTCTCATCATGAGTTTCCTCTACTATCTTTCTGCCATTAGGAATCATTTCTTGTATTAACCTTGTCATCAAACCTTCCATGTCTTCTTTTAGATCATTCTTCATGTCTTCCATGTTGTCTTTCATTTTTTCATCGATCTTAGCTTCCATGTCATCCATCTTAGCTTCCATGCCATCCATCGTAGCTTCCATTCCATTCTTCAAACCACCCATCTTAGCTTCCATGTCTTTCTTCAAAACTTCCATTTCATCTTTTGCTTCTCTTTGCGAGAGAGAAATTTGGTGCACTTGCTCTTGTATTTTGATATGTCATGTAGCACTTCTTCCTCTTCATAAGTTATAGTATAACCTTCTGAAGGCTTAATGGGTGTTGAATTCCTTTCAAGTGACATTTTAAAACCTAATACTGATATCTATGCTTCAATATGCCCTTGGAATCACTTCAAACTAATTTTTCACACAAGACTTATTCAATTTCGGAAAAAAAAAACATTATCCCTTTTTCTTTCTTTTGAGGAGCTCTATATTGAAACTGAAATATATTTGTCATTTCAGATCTTCAATATCTTAAATTTGGCACTGAAGTATCCCTCTGAATCTTCTTTTGAATTCCACAAGTCTGACCTGATTTGGATTCTTCAAGACAAAGTTATGCCCAGTCTCCCACGATGACCTAATTATGGACTGGTTCAGTAGAGAAAACTTGTGCAACTTTCCATGTGTAACTGTTTCCTCCTTCAGCTGTGAAATTGATACAAAGGAAGCTACAGTGTATTTAATTGCGGTCAATTTTTACATAATTCCAATCCAACATTCAGAGAGAGATTTATGTTTATTTTCCCATGGTCACCTCTTTGAGATGAAATTCGGGAGCCTGAAACAATCCTAACTTCCATAGATCATATCTCCAAAACTATTGTGAACCAATATCTAAAAGTTTTACAGGAGCTTCCTTGGGATTGTGGCTTCTCTTTGTAAAAATTTCAGCTTCTAAGACTTCTTATACAAAACTTTATAGCCCAAATGCCACGATGACCTTTTTTAGTTAAAATTCGAGAGCCTGAAAAAACCCTAACTTCCACAAATCATATCTGCAAAAATATTGTGAGCCAAGATATCAAATTTTTACAAGATGTTCCGCAGGAGTCTGGATTCGCTCTATAAAAATTTCAGCTTCTGAACCTTCGTAGAAAAAAATTTATATCGAAAATTCCACGATGACCTGTTTAGAGCACCGAAACCTTAGAATCCAAAGCTCTGATACAAAATGTTATGAAACCAACTCCAAAAATAGATGAAAAGACAGATCAATGCCTTAGAAATAGCCACTTCAAGGGTGAAACCTCCAATAAATTACATAACTGAACAATTATTGATTGGTACAAATTACAAAACCCCCTTCTATATATAGGAGTCCATGGGGTCACAATATAATCCTAGCCAACCTAAAAATAATAATGTAAGGGCACAATAATAACAATATTTGGGTTACAGGGGTACAACAATAACAATAAAGGGGTTACACTAACAATAATAAGGGACTAGGGACCTAACAACATCGTGGTGTAGTAGCACACCTTCAACTGCTCCTATACGCTTCATGCTCTAGATATTTTGTGCTAAAAATAACATTTGGAAGGACAAAAAAGGACCAAAGAACTTCTCCAAACATTCATCCCCAGTTAGTCATAAAAAACGACACGATACATCATAATAATCGATGAAACAACAAGATAAATAAAATAAGGTGAAACAACATTGTTTAAGATGGAAAGGTAGGAAAAGTGGCAAAGATAGTCCTAATGTTTGTAGTCACAAGGTAATAATGGGGGAAATAGATGTAGGAAATAATTACAAAACTGGCACCCAACATCTCCCCCCAGCTGAAGCACTTACATGTCCTCATGCAAAATCTCATCTCCCATGAGAATATCTCTGGTGAAGGTCAGTGAGGTCATAAGCGTCGACTATTTCTTCATCTGAAGACCTGTACCCTTGAGTATCCATCATCTGTCATACCCAAGACTCTACTTCATACTTGCTCAATTCATAATGAATCTGGTAATCCTCTATTAGTAGGGAAATCAAAGGGAATTTGAATCTTAGCCCAAGCTAGGAAGCACCAAGGGTCTGTATCATCTGTGCATATGTTGGTACATGTGTAACGGCTACCAAAAAGTTATGAAATGAAAATGGGAACCCCTTCAACAGCTCAACACTGTTGCCTTCTGTAAGTTTCAAACACCCAGTTAGGGCTCGACTCTTCAACAATGAAAATAAGGCAGAAGTTCATAATATTCCTTCTGTAACTGGAAGCAGGTTCTGTTATCCCAGGAGTGCTCAGAATTCTTAAATTCCTGCCTTCACTCAGCAGCCCATCCTGGTTCTACTCGAATCCATAATGTTGGCTTTTCTTCATTGGCATCCATATATTCTGTGGATAAATGCCACTCAATATGATTCCTAATGAATTTAATATCCAAAAATTGGGAGAGCAGCAATATAAGACATAAAACTAGAAATATGTAGAAATATCACTAGATCAAAACATGAGACGACCATAGAGCCATTCCATTATGATTATTATTAGAAAATGAGTACAATATCTTGAGGAAAATATCTCTCAAGATTGGGAAAACAAGCCTCCCATGAAACAATACATCAAAATGTAAAATGTTGCTAATACATGAAATGTTGGAATGCTATAACTTCACTATCTATGAGAAGAAGCAGCTATAAAATGGATATATATATATATATATATATATATATATGCTAATACAAGGCTCCAAAAGTGCTGGGAATAGAGATCTATGCTCCAAAACTGATTTCCAAGACAACCCAGAAAATGTTTCTAGAAATACCCAAAATTCAAAAATAGCAAGATATGTCCCTAGGGCTGAATAACCACTGCATCTAAAATATTGATATGAGGTGGCTGATATAATATGTGAGATGGCTGATCCTCCTCCAATATATCTCCCAAATGAAGGTTTGATCCCCTCACAGCAAAACAACTCCTCCAACTAGGGTACTAAACCCCTTGTTGTAGTTGCTCTCTGAAATAATGCAATCCTTGAAGGAACTCTGTTGTAGATGATGGTAGCTACTTATCCTAATGCTAGATGATGAAATTAAGCTCTAATAACTTCTTCACAAGCTTCCCATATGAAATTCTATTCCCTCCACTAGAAAAATAGATCAAAAATTGGGTCTATCAACCCTCCACTGCTACAACCCTACAAAACAACACAATCCTTGAATAGACTGCGTTTTGGATGATGGTTGAAGCTTGGGTTGATTCCAGATAGTGTAAATGTAGCTCAAGATACCTCTCTTGAGTATGCACTCGAAGTCTCCCGAGGAGGAGGGTGGGATTCCCGCTCAAGAACACCCTTGTGCTAAACAGCACCACAGACTATGCTAAATAGCTTAAGCACACATAGAAATGTCACCTGACAGATCTAGATTTAAAAATATCAATAATCAATAATAAAAATCCATGACTTCTATGGCTGCCATCCTCTTCCTTTTATGCTAGGTAAGCATCCTCACCCTGGGTCCCACTCATTAAAGGAGTTGCTCTCATGCATACACTCCTCCTAAATGACTGTGTTTTCCTCCAATAAACCTCCACTATCTCCATAACAACGTTGTTGATCTAGTCAAATTTGACCTAGTCCACATGATCTAGCCCATGTTCACACCTCAGGGTGGTTTATTTAGCTTATAAAATGAGCCACATTCACATGATAAGTGGTATTATTCCTACTAAAGAGACTTATGGGTCTCCCTACCCACTTATTCATCTATCTAAGTGACAAAACAAAACTTTAATATTCCAATTAGTTGAAAACTAATTTCAGAATATTACAATGAATGACACAAAGGATTGTAACTACAAATCCCCCATGTAGGAGAATATAGTCACTACCATTTTCATACTTACGTGCCTGCAAATGATATTGTGCAAGAAAATCTCACACAGTTGGCTTTTTTCGTCAAAATTAGAAGCACAAAAGGAATCTAAAAATATGCGAGTGGAAGAACCCATATAGGGCATGTTCTCCATAGCGTATTTTAACTGAAATAGGTAATACCGTCCCCATAGGAAGATGGGGTAAGATGAGGAAGGTCGCCTACACCCCAATAGATTGAGGGAAATCTCATGAATTTTTTTCTTATCCATAGTTAGATCCTGAACCTGCTGTTGTAACAGTAGCAGTTGTTCCTCCTGCTTCTTTATGGCTTCCTTCTGCTTATACTCTTCCCAACCTTTCTTCATATCTTATTTTATCCTTTTTTCTTGTAAAGCATTTATCTCCTTATGATGTTATTTTAATGATATCACCCCCTCCCAAAGGGATATTTCTTCCTATTTCCGCTTCTACAATTCAGAAATCAACAAAATTTTCTCAGAACTCCATCCCGTGATGGGACCCGACATTCCTCTGCATTCAACATAAACATAAATAATGGGTGTAACATCCTCTATTGGATGGGTCTGCTCCACCTCTACTACTGGTTCTTTTGTAACAACATCTTCATCAGTGGTTTCTTGTGTATAAACCCCTTCATTCTTGCCTAGAGTAACATTTGTGTCCACTGTTGGTTCTTCTATAACAGCAATGGCCTCCACAGGTTCTTGTGTATCGGCCTCTAGGTCAATCACTACGTGAGACTCTGCTTTAACTGATGGTTCTTGTGTAACATCAATATCCCTAGCAGGTTCTTGTGTAACAGCCTCCTAAAGTTCTATTTCTTTTTCCATTGGGTTGGTGTTTTCACCATAGACCTTATACCCTGCTATTGTTAGTCCTTGAGAACATGTTGCAAATATGGATAATAAGATTTCCTTCCCCTTAGAAAATCTTTGTTTCAATTGTTCATTTTCCTTTCTTAAATTTTCAAGTTCTAAAATCATAACATGAGTTTCGTCCTTACATGACGAGGAGGGTTCTCTTTCTTCTTCTTCTGATCCTTCTACTTCTTTTTGCTTTCCAGCAATGGTCAATGGTTCTATAGGAAAGTTAACTCTCACCCTTTTTTTTGGTCATCTATCCCCAATTGGTTCGTCAGTGGGTTCTTTTCCAATTCTGACCCTAATGGACCAAGTCTGGATCTCATCTTCTGCATGACTTCCTTCAAGTCGCGGCATGTTTTCTTCGAATCGTCCTAGGCCTTTTTCGTTTAAATTCTTCCTAGCTCCTTCCCTGCTAGATTAGGGCATCCAAAACTATCAATTTAATAATTCCATGATTGGTCACACATGCTTCTAGATGTGATTTTTTCTTCACTTCCGTCACCATATGATTAATATTTCCCAATAGGAAAAATGGGAGGTTGTTCTTCTGTTGATGCCGAAGATGATTTAGTATAGGGAAGTGGTAATTGGAGACGATTATGTATCTTCCCTCACAAGTAACCTACTTGATTAGGCCCAAGGTGACATCAGCCCATGGTTGGGGGAGTGATAATCTGTTAACTCCTCTCCCCTTATTTTACAGTTTTTCCTCTCCTTCAAGAAAATCTTCCTTCAAAGAAGGGTCATTAATTTTCCTCTTGAACCATCTCCTTCCTATTGCTAGAAATGTGATCACTCGGGCATTCAATTCTTCTGTCACTTCAATTTGTAGGCCCCTGACTCGAGTCTGGTGGTTATTCAAATTCTGAGCAAATTTGATTGAAATAGCCTCATCTGAGCCTTCTAATATCTGAAAATATTCAATCCACCCAACGTCCCTAAATACTTGGTAAGCTTCCGGACAGTTCTGCAAGGCATCCATGGAGTCTAGCTCGTGTCTTACTGCTGCTCCTCCCATCTTACTGTTATTCTGAATTCAGCCCTTATTTCTCAACCAACCGTAATGTCATTACACTGCTTATTTCCGCTCGGCGCCATACTCTACTTATCCCAGATGAAGAGTTTCAGACGAGGATGCAAGACTTCAGCTAAGGAAGGTGATGGGAGGTGATAGGATTTGTGAATTACTGAATTGTACTTCACACATTCCTACATAAATGTTTCATTATGGAAGGTAATGGGCTCTAAGTAAAAATGCCTTTTTCGGCCAGATTTGGTCATAATTTTCTATCATGCTATTAATTAGATTCATGTGGGGTTAATAACGGTTCATAAATATGGATTTATTTCAATTATTACGAGGTTTATCCCCCCTGCTTTAATGGTGAGGGTCGCCCACGACCGTCACAGGAATATCATCACTTGCCATTAATCACCAAACTATTAAATGATGATGTTACCTTTTTTAATGACATACCTGAAGCGACATGGAGGAGGAATTTGAATTGACGGCGTATTGGTAGCAGTGATTGTGGCGGTCACACTTGATTGTTACAATTATTGTTGCATGTGACTAAATAAGAAACATTTTTCATGGTTGTCGGGTGTTACATGTGGAATAGCCAAGACAACCTTTGTATTATTCTTCAGAAAACATGATGATTAGGAAAAATAGATACAGAAAAGAAACAAATAAGTAACATCATCTTGTAAAATATATCGGGAAGGAAGGATTATGTTTTGGAAAAGGGAAAAATTCTCGATGTAACAGTCGCCACAAAAGTGGTTTTCAACTGTTGCAAATTGTCTGACTGCACCCCGAAAAGAGGTTTTCACAATCAAATTTTTATTATTATTTTTATTCTTGTTATTTATGTTTTTTTTTTTTAATAGGTGTAACAACTGCCACAAGGGTGGTTTTCAACTGCTGCACTTATTGGAATTTCAAATTTCAGGCTGCACAGGGGAACATTCCCCTCCTGTTGTAACAAAAATATCGAAGTCTGTGACAATGTTAACAAATGATTCCTTCGAATCAGTTTGATGATATAACCTCAGATGGTGCCCATTAACCAGTAATGTGTCTTGGTATTGTCAATGGTGACCAATTGTATAGTCCCATTGTCAAAGATCATGTCTACTTCGTAAGGACCTAACCATCTGGTGCAGATCTTGCCTTTGAAATCCTTGAATCTTGAATCATACAAGAGAGCCCAATATCCTTTCTGAAATATCTTCTTCTTAATGAACCTGTCATGCCATCTAGCTCCTTGCTGTTGAATGATCTCTGTCTGCTGAATGGTAGCTAGTCGTTTCTCTTCCAACTCATTGAGCTGGTTCAATCTTTGTCCTTGTATTGTGCTTAAATCCAGATTGACTTTCAATGTTGTTCTTAATGTATTTATTTCAAACTATATGGGGAATAAATGATTCTTACCATACACCAATTCATATGGTGAGAATTCTGTAGTATTCCTCCATGTTGTTCTGTAAGCCCACAACACCTCTAGAAGTTTCTCGGCCCAATTTCTTCAATGGTTGCCTATTATCTTTGTTAAGATCCCCTCAATAACTTTATTGGTGCTCTCCACTTGAAAATTTTCTTGTGGGTGATAAGGTGAAGTGATCCTGTGATGAATTCCATACTTCTCAACTATCTTCTAGATCAAATGAGATGTGAACTGAGGCTCTCCATCCGTCACTATCTCCCTAGGTATCCCGAAGAGAACAAAGATATCTTCGAACATGAAGTCTGAAACAGCCTGCTCTGTAGCTCTAATTAGTTCCTTTGCTTCAACCCACTTTGTGACATAGTCGGTGCAGACCAATATGTATGATCTTTTCTGTGATGAAGGATTAATTGTCCCTACAAAATCCAGGGCCCATTTCTCAAATGGTTCTATCACTATCTAAGGCTGCAACGACATCTCATCTAATTTCAGAGGTTGACCCATCCTTTGGCAGCTATCACATCCCTTCACAAACTTCTTGGCATCATGGAATATATTTGGCCAGTAGTACCCTGTTGAGATTAATTTATATCCTATCCTTTTCTCAGCGAAGTGCCCTCCATAGGGTTCCTCGTGAAAAGCTTTCAAGATATAAAAAACCTCATCTTCTCTAACACACCACCTAATCTGAAAGTCTGGCCTGGTGTGATATAGATTGCCTTCTATCCAACAGTAGGTAGCACTCTATTGTATGATCTTCCTCTTTTCTTTGGAAGCTAAATGGCACAGGAATTTTCATGCAACAAGATAATTGGCCATATCTGCATACCACGGTGAGTGAGTAGATATGGAAAAAAGATATTCATCTAGAAAAGAATCCTCAGTAGGAGTGTAATCATCACTTATAGTTAATATAGAAATAAAATCAGCAACAACATTATCTTTTCCAGGTTTATCTGAAATAGTGATATCAAATTCCTATAACAACAATAACCATTGTGTAACTCTACCATTGGTAACATGTTTATTCATTAAAAATTGAATTGCAGCATGGTCAGTGTCTACAAATACTTGATACCCAGTGATGTAGTGTTGAAATTTGTTGATTGCATGCACAACTTCTAGGAATTCCTTCTTAGTCACGATATAGTTGAGTTCAGCTGGAGTTAAATTCTTTCTGATGTAGAAAATGACATAAGGTTTCTTTTCCTCCAGCTACCCCAAACCAACACCCACAACTATGTCATATTCTTCTGTGGTGATATGGAATGGAAATCTTCAGTTTGGTCCTCACAAAACAGGTGTTGTTGTTACATAGTTCTTTAACTTCAAAAAGGCTTCCTCACACTTTCTTGTCCACAAACATTCCGCATATTTCATGAGAATAGAAAACAGAGGAGATGAAATCTTTGAAATTTTTTCTATAAATCTCCTGTAGTACCCTGCATGTCCCAAAAAATTACGTACCTCTTTTTGAGTTCTAGGAGTTGGGATTCTCGAGATTACCTCAATTTTTGCAAGGTCTAATTTGATTCCATCTGTCGAAGTGAAATGTCCCGGCAAAATTCCCTCGTTCATCATCATGTGGCATTTCTCCGTGCTCAAAACAACATTATTTTGTTCATAGCGTTCCAACACCTTTCCCAAATTAACTAATGTTGTTTCAAAGGTATCCCCGTAGGGTGTAATTTCATCCATGAAAATTTCAAGACAGTCATTCAAGAGATCTGAAAATATACCCAATATTTCCCTTTGAAAAAAAATTAGTGCATTGCAGAGCCCAAAAGAAAGGACTCTATATGTGAAAGTACCACATGGACAAGTAAAGTTTGTCTTGTCTTGGTGTTCCAGGGAAATCTGTATTTGATTATAGCCACTGAATCCATCCAGGAATGAAAAAAAAAATTTCTCAGAGAGAGTATCTAGGACCTAGTCAATGAATGGTAGAGGGAAACGGTCCTTTTAGGTGGGATTGTTAAGCTCTCTATAGTCAACATAGGATCTCCACTTATTGTTCTTTTTCAGAACAATGACAGGCGGAGACACCCACTGACTGGCAAAAATGGGGTAGATGAAATTAACATTAAGGATTTTCTGTAATTCCTCTTTCATTGTCTCCTTAAATGTGGGATTCATTCGGTGTTGCGGTTGTCTAACTAGTTTTTAGTCCTCTTTAAGGTAAATGTGGTGAGTGCATAGGCCAGGGTGGATTCCTTTAATATCATTATAGTCCCATGCAAATGCCTTTTTATATTTATGTAAAAGTTGTATTAGAAATCTATTTTGTTCAAAAGTCAAGTTAGGATTTGTTATCACTCATAATTTTGTGAGTCATTACTTGACATGGTGATACAGTTCACTCCTCAAAAGGGTAAGGTCTCCTTAAACCTTTTTAAATTTGGCATAGGAAATTTCATTTTTTAGTAATTAAACTATCCTAAGTTTCAAGACCACCCTCATTTCATCTCAAAACCACCTCCATATAGGTCACATCATGTCCCATCAGTCATCATTTGCTGACATATTCCATTTCCCAAGCTTACAACTCCAAAAAGGTCATTTTAGCCAAGAATTCCTACTTTTGTAGCGAATTCAGTGTAAAATAGGCAGAAAACGCTACGAAACTGGCTAATAATTTTGTAGCAAATATGAAGCATTTCTCTATTTTCTGACTTTGAGCAGTCAAATTCAAGGAAATTTTTTGGGCAAACAAAGAAGTATTTTAAGAAATTGAGAGAAATTATTTTCAAACACATATCAAATAAAAATAACATCTTTCACTTTTCTCAAAGGTGCTACCAATTGGGAGATACAGGGATGTCTTTCAGCTCTATTTTCATAATGCAAAATTTTCCTATTTTATGCATGTTTTTAGAATGCAGATTATGGACAGTTGGATATGTGTTTCAAAAAAATAAGATAGTTTTTTCTTCAAGACATACTGACCTACAAAAACCTCCTTCATTTTCTCAATATCTATCAAATATAGAGAGATACGATCTCATATCGGAACCCTATGTTTTCAGAAAAAACTGAGTCATTTTAGTGATGAATAAACTTGCTAAAGGTGAAAATGATGTTTTTTGAAGAGGGTAAGAGGAAATTTTGCATGATCATATTGCATTATGTCAGTTTTCAGACCTACAGATTAAATTTGGAAGAAAAAGGAAGATTTTGGAATTTTCTTCATTATTAGGTAGTTTCATAGCGTGTTCCAGGCTTGAAGGCCAAAAAATGCTATGAAAATTCCTGTAGGTGCCTTTTTCCATTAAAATCTAGTTTTGGCATGATTTATGGGGGGATATTGATTTTTGTAAGGTTTAATGACATAATTAAGGTGTTATAATATCAAATAAGTAAATAAGATTGATGGAAAAGCCTTTTTCCCCACGCTACGAAAATTTCCGAACATGATTGTTTTAGCAGTCAACTTCAAGTTTGATTTCATACCAAATGAAAAATTATTTTGGAAATATGAAAGAGGTTTTTATTTAGCACAGGTCCATCTACAAAACCTCTCTCAGTTTCTGCAAAACCATCAGGGTTTGGAAATTATACACTCATCTTTGAAGCCTATTTTTCAGAATTTCCACTAACCAAATTCGTGAAAAGATTGTAAAAATTCGACTTGGAGGAGGTCCAGCTCAGCATCCACATGGCATAATGACACATCATCACTATAGTACACTCATAAAACTAGTTGGTTACAATTGATAAGGGTTATTAAATTGATTTTTTGAACTATTAATGAAATAAGAGTTCTTTTTTTATTCAAACTTTGCAAAACAGAAATATCCCTAGGAAGTCTCCAAGTGATGGAATCATGTTTGAGATAGGTCTCTGAGGTGGGAATTCGAAGCTAGCAAGGTGACATATCATTTTTATGAGTCCTCATTCTATAAATGAGATATTTTTAGGGTTAGAGTGGGTTGGGATATGTTATGGTTGACTGCTACTATTGTAAACATGTTTTTGATCAATAATAGAAAGTGGTTATTGGTTTCTTCCTTCACCTGAGATTCATTTGATACTTTCATGAACACTATCCTATGTATCTTATCACTTTTTGTCAATATTTTAATGTTTGATTACCCAAAATTCTTGCTTTTCATGCTCTGACTTCCTTTCAAGCACTAAACTATTGGATATCTTTCTCAATGTCCTGCTTTCAGTTTCTTAATGTTCATTACTCAAAATTCATGTTTCTCATGCTCTGACTTCCTTTGAACATTTATATATTGAGTAAAATATGTATGTTTGTATTATAATTTCATTTAAATATCTACATGCCTCAACTTCCACAAGGAGAACCTTTGTCATTGAGATCCCTGTCACTGACTCCATAGCCCAATGGTAGCAAGCCTTCATCTTTTCAACCTGCAAACATACAAAACCAAGACATAATTCATAGATTTAGCCATATATATTTATCATTAAACAATATCATAAATTACCTATGAGAGAGCCCTGTCATACTGAAGAGGCTAAGCTTCAGTTAGAAGTGGTTTGAAACAGCCAGTCCAAGTTGACCATTGAAGCAGCCCAAGAGGAATCAATTTGGTGATAACATTTTGGTGTGTTTGCCGGGAGTTGAAGACTAATTTCCCAAAGTTTTTGTGAAAAAAAGTGAAGCTGAACTCTTGGAGGTAGAAGGAGCTCAGAATGTTTTGAGGCTGCAGAACTACCTTGGCGACTCCATTGCAGAAGAATTCAAAATTTCATAGATTCATGGTGATTCCAATGGACTTATGAAGAACTCAGATGTTGTCATTCTTGTTTCAAGGTATGCATGTTAAGATTTTTCAAGAATTTATGGTTTTCCAAATCCTTTTCCCAAGGATGCATATTTTCTAGGAATGGTCCAAAATTTAATGGAGAAGATCGGAGTTTGACCTTGAAGTATATATTAGATTTCCATGACTTTATTGAGCTTCTTAGAGTCATACATGAAGATATTTTCATCATATTTTTCTATGATTAATTTCAATGGAAATGTTAACAATGGATTGAAAGCTTTCTTGTCATATCTATTAAGTCATTTGCAGATTTTTGGCTTATTTTTTGGAAACAAGGATGGAAAGAACAAAGTTGGTGGCAGACTCTCCTTCCATTCAAGGTTTTAAAAAATGAAATGATGATCATTATAATGAGGAAGTGGATGAAATTTTTTCTTTGCCTTTGTCTTCTTATTTAAATTCATTTAAGTGCAAGTCAAAAGATAAGATTCAATTTTTGGATGAAGTCGTTAAGAACATTGAGAAAGACATTGAAGTTTTAGAAAACCAAATTCAATCATATAGTCTTCATGAGAAAGATCAGTCTTTTCAAAAGTTTTCCATCCCAGAACACAAAGAGAGGGTGCTGCTAACTTTCTCTTTTGCGATTGAGGATGAATACCTTGTTCTTGAAAATGAGTTTGATAGCACACATCTGAAATCTTATGTTGCTAAAGAAAGCATATATGAGCTGTCTAAAACTACAGAATGTCTTGAGAATCATCAAACAGACTATGTCTTCTATGATCCTATAGCTGACTACATGGAAGAGTTCTATAGTCCAAATTTTCAATCATGTTTTCATTATGAAAATCAAACCCATTTTATGTTGCCTTGGTCATTTCAGTATCCAATTTTCATTTGGTTCAAGTGCAGTCAAGGGGTTCAAGCATCATATCAGCTCATTGACTGGCTTTATTGGAGATTTCATGTTGCTTGAATCAAAAATGAAGATTGCAGTTGTTAGGGTAGGTAGGAATGTGTGTGAATAAGCTCAAGTAGATTGAGCATCTTTTCAGTATGTATAGATTTGGTTTTTCAGCAGTAATCATCAAGTTTGAGCTCGAGGAGAAGGCCATAAGAGCTTGGCGAAGTCTTCATAAATTTCAGAGTTTTTATTTCCAAGAAGATGGATGGCACTAGAGCTATAGGTTCTTTGGTGTACCAGAGGGGCACACCATCCCAAGTGGAGCCACAAAATTTTATCACCAAATTGAGTCCTCTTGGGCTGATTCAATTGTCAACTTGGAGTAACTGTTTCAAACCACTTCTAACTGAAGCTTAGCCTCTTCAGTCTAAGAGGGCTCTCTCACAGTTAATTTATGATATTGGTCAATGATAAAGATAGATGGATAACTCTATGAATTGTGTCTTGGTTTTGTATGTTTTTAGGTTGAAAATATGAAGGCTTGCTATCGTTTGGATATGTTATGGCTGACTGTTACTATTGTAAACAGGTTTTTGATCAGTAATAGAAAGTGGCTATTGGTTTCTTCCTTCACCTAAGATTCATTTGATACTTTCATGAACACTTTCCTATGTATCTTATTACTTTCTGTCAATATTTTAATGTTTGATTACTCATAATTCTTGCTTTGCATACTCTGACTTCCTTTCAAGCACTAAGCTATTGGATATCTTTCTCAATGTCCTGATTTCATTATCTGAATGTTCATTACTCAGTATTCATGTTTCTCAAGCTTTGACTTCCTTTGAAAATTTATATATTGAGTAAACTTTGTATGTGTGTATTATACTTTCAGAAAAACATAATCTACATTCTAAAAACATGTATAAAATAGGAAAATTCTACATTCTGAAAATAGGATTGAAATGCATCCATGTATCTCCCAATTGGTAGCACCTTTGAGAAAAGTGAAAGAGGTTATTGTTATTTGATATGTGCTTGAAAATAATGTCTCTCATTTTCTTAAAATACTTCTTTGTTTGCCCAGAAACCACCCTTGAAGTTGACTGTTGAAAGTCAGAAAACAAAGAAATGCTTCATATTTGCCATGAAATTATTAGCCAGTTTTGTATTGTTTTTTGCCTATTTTACACTGAATTCACTACGAAAGTAGGAATTCTTGGATAAAATGACCTTTTTTGAGTTGTAAACTTTGGAAATGGAATATGTTAGCAAATGATGATTGATGGGACATGATGTGACATATATGGAGGTGGTTGTGAGATGAAATGAGGGTGGTATTGAAACTTAGGATAGGTTAAATATGAAAAAATGAAATTTCCTATGCCAAATTGAAAAAGGTTTAAGGAGACCTTACCCTTTTGAGGAGTGAACTATATGACCATGTCAAGTAATGACTCACAAAATTATGAGTGATAACATATAGAATGGGGACTCATACGAATGATATGCCACCTTTATAGCTTCAAATTCCCACCTCAGAGACCTATTTCAAACATGATTCCATCACTTGGAGACTTCCTAGGGATATTTCTATTTTGCATAGTTTGAATACAAAAAGGACTCTTATTTCATTAATAGTTCAACAAATCAATTTACTAACCCTTATCAACTGAAAAAAACTAATTTGATGAGTGTACTAGAGTTCTGATGTGTCATTATTCCACATGGATGCTGAGCTGGACCTCCTCCAAGTCAAATTTTTACAATTTTTTCACAAATTTGGTTAGAGAAAATTATGAAAAATAGGCTTCCAAGATGAGTGTATAATTTCCAAAACCTGATGTCTTTGCATAAAATGAGAGAGGTTTGTGTAGACGGACCTATTATAAATAAAAACCTCTTTCATATTTCCAAAATAATTTTTCATTTGGTCTTAAATCAAACTTGAACTTGACTGCTAAAATAGTCACGTTCAAAAAATTTCGTAGCATGGGGAAAAAGGCTTTTTCCATCAATATTCTTAACTTCTTTGTTGCTATAACACCTTCATTATGTCATGAAAACTTGAAACCATCAATCCCCCCCCCCCATTAATCTTTCCAAAAATATTTTTTAAAGGAAAAAAAACACCTACAGTAATTTTCGTAGCGTTTTTTGACCTTCAAGCCTAGAGCACGCTACGAAACTCCCTGATAATGAAGAAAATTCAAAAATATTTCTTTTTCTTCAAAATTTCATTTGTAGGTCTGAAACGTGATATAATTCAATATTATTATGCAAAATTTCCTCTTACCCTCTTCAAAAAACATCATTTTCACCTTTAGCAAGTTTATTCATCACTAAAATGTATGTTTTTTTCTAAAAACATATGGTTCATAGATTAGCTCTTGTCTCCCTATCCTTGATATATATTGAAAAACTGAAGGAGGTTTTTGTAGGTTAGTATGTCTTGAAGAAAAATGTCTGTTATTTTTTTGAACCACAGCTCCATCTATCCATAATCGGCATTCTAAAAACATGTATAAAACAAGAAAATTCTGCATTCTGAAAATAGGGCTGAAAAACATCCATGTATCTCCCAATTGGTGGCACCTTTGAGAAACGTGAAAGAGATTATTGTTATTTGATATGTTCTTGAAAATAATGTCTCTCAATTTCTTAAAATACTTCTCTATTTTCCCAGAAACTGCCCTTGAATTTGACTGCTCAAAGTCAGAAAACAGTGAAATGCTTCATATTTGCTACAAAATTATTAGCTAGTTTCGTAGCTTTTCCTTCCTATTTTACACTGAATTCATTACGAAAGTAGGAATTATTGGCTAAAATGACCTTTTTGGAGTTGTAAGCTTGGGAAATGGAATATGTCGGCAAATGATGACTGATGGGACATGATGTGACCTATAATGAGATAGTTTTAGAGTTAGAATGGGTGGGGATATGTTATGGCTGACTGTTACTATTGTAAATAGGTTTTTTATCAGTAATAGAAAGTGGCTATTGGTTTCTTCCTTCACCTTGTATTCATTTTATACTTTCATGAACATTGTCATATGTATCTTATTACTTTCTATCAATATCTTAATGTTTGATTACTCAAAATTCTTGCTTTGCATGCTCTGACTTCCTTTCAAGCACTAAACTATTGGATATCTTTCTCAATGTCCTGATTTCATTATCTTAATTTTCATTGCTCAGAATTCATGTTTCTCATGCTCTGAATTCCTTTGAACGTTTATATATTGAGTAAACACTATATGTGTGTATTCTACTTTCATTTAATTATCGACATGCCCCAGCTTCCACAAGGAGAGCCTTTGTCATTGAGATCCATATCACTAAATCCATAGCCCAATTGTATCAAGCCTTCATCTTTTCAACCTACAAAAATAAAAAACCAAGACACAATTCATATAGTTAGCCATCTATCTTTCATTAAACAATATCATAAATTACCTGTGAGAGAGCCCTCTCAGACTAAAGACGATAAGCTTCAGTTAGAAGTGGTTTGAAACAGTTACTCCAAGTTGACCATTGAAGCAGCCCAAGAGGACTCAATTTGGTGATAATAGGATTAATGTTTAAATATTTCCTAGGCTCAATTTCAACGGGAATGTTGGAAGTATGCGGAGTAGTTTTCAAATGTTCAATAATTGCAGCATCTACCTCATCTTATTCCCCTGGATCTCTAATGGAGGCAAAAGAGAGTGAATTTATAATAAAACCATTAATAATATCATCCTCTGTTTCATCCTTAAATTATTATGCTTTTCCAAGTGTGAGGAGAGGTAGGGAAAAATCAGATTCAGGTTCAAATTCGTCCCACTAGGGACTATTCAAATACATATGCGGTTTTGCTGGGGGGTAAAGGTTCAGGTTCTTAGTGGCTTATAAATCTGATATTACCATAGATCTAGAACTACATCTGATATATGCATCTGCAGTGGCTAGCCATGGTCTTCCCAATATTGAAGGATGACCCCCCAAGCTGGATTTGGTTTTTAAAATGAGAAAATCAGCCAGATAATTCCAAGAAGCTATAGTGATCACCACATCTTCTCTCATTCCCTCGGGCTTGACATGGGACCTATCTACTGATTCAAGCACTGTGGGTGTAGGTCTAAGTCCATGAAGTCCTAGGGGGATAAAGAGATCTTTGGTCATTACATTAATGGCTGCCCCCAAATCAATCAAAGTGTTAGTTATGGGTTGGTCATCAATATGGACAGTCACTGTAGGATTCCATGGGTCATTATATTTATTCAACAAAGGCTGATCAATCATTAGTTCGGACAGTTTTCCCATAACATGGATAGTAGCAGGGTCTTTCAGTTTTCTTCTGGGCTTTTTGACACGCATATCTCTCATTGTTTTGGAATAGATAATTACTTCCTTCGGCACTTGTAATAGTGTAATCCGTACATTCAAATTATGTAATTCCTTGAGGAACTCAGATTCAGTTTTTGAGGCTGGCTCAGTTTCAATTAATCGTTGAGGGGATGGAAGATCCTAAACCTTAACAATTGAGTCAGTTGTCACAGATGCACTAGCCCTGCTCGAGTCGACTGAAGTAGAAACAACATGCCTTCCTAAGTTGGCTGATACAAGTGTAACAACAGGTGTTGTATCAGTTGTTACAGTTGTAACAGATGTCTCGGAATATACTATATCCTTTCTAAGTGACTCACATTCTTCCTTCATAATAATGGGAGTATGTTCAGGTCTGATTACTTTTCCCGACCAAATTTGAACCTTGTTAAGCCCAATAGAAGTGATAAGATAAGTCTGGAAGGTAACCGGGGCATCTATGCTCTGAGCTGCCTTATTATTTGGATTGGGGTTAGGTTGCACAGGTAATTCAGTTCATACAGGAGGTGCGGGAGTTTGAATTGGAGGTATTTGTAACTTTTGTTGAATTGGTAGTGAAGGGGGTGTTGGACCTTGGCCATTACCTCTCCAATTCTAGCTCCACGGATGAGATTGTGATGGATGATATTTCATTGGTTGAGGGGAAGGAAACTAGTTCCATGGTGAAGGAAATTTTGTTGAGAAAGGAGTAGGATACTTCCATGGAAATTTTTGACTATTATAAACATTAATCCAGGGATTAAAAGAGGAAAAAACTGGAGGCATACCTGTAGATCGTGGCTACCATGGTCTCTTTGATCCGATGAAGTAGGAAGACTGAAAATCCTCGCTTGATTCTTGAAGTACAACTTTCAATCTGGGTAGTTCAGGGCATTGACTCGTAGAATGTGCCAACTCACAGATGTTTCACAGACTGATGCTATTCAATCCATATTCTCTTTCTAAATTTTTCTTTTTGCATCGAGGACAAAATATCGCTAAGGCTGCTTCAACTTCTGCTTGTGCTTTCTTAACTTGTACCGTAGTGATATGGGCAGAGAGAGTGCTAAGGAGGTTGGTTTTAAAATTCTCAAATAGATTCTTGATCTATGCTCTGGTTACTCGTCCACTTGTGGACTTCTGTATCTGAATTGAAGGGTCTCAAACTAAACTTATTCCCTTGAATGATCCTCTTTAACTCCACAAACAGATCTTCATTATTTCTTTAAGTGGTTCTTGAGATATGTCTCATTTTCCCAATAGATTCAAATGCTCCAGACGGTCATCTCTTATACCTCTTAAGAATATAGGTTTTAGAATTTCCAGGGCTAAGTTACCAAACTTAGACCTTTTTAAATTATAATAAAATTGTTCCATGTAGTCTTCCAATCTCTCCTCCTCCTTCTGTGAAATTCTGAAGATCTCTTCCTTCAAATCCCTTGTTTGATAGTAATCCTGATACTTAAAGAGAAAGGCCTCCCTCATGTCATTCCAAGTTTGGATCGTGCCAACACCCAATCTCATGAACCATCTTAATGTTTTCCATTTTAGAGTAGCAGGAAACAATTTTAGCTTCTGCGCGTCTAAAGTGCAGTCATAACTCCTCACAGCACATCGAACTCGAACATAAAATTATCAAGATCTTCAACAGCCATCCCTTGAAAGGACGGTAGAGATGATAAAGGATTTTTTTCATATGAGATTCATCCCATGTCACCACTATCGAGAATTAAATAGTAAGAGAGCCATCCATCTTGACATTCTTGTCCCCCATGTCTAATATGTCCTAATGGGATGAAATAACCTTGGAATATGCAGGGGATTGACAAAAAAATAAAGGATCAAGTTGTTCCAGGACCAGGTATTTTACTGCACTACCCGCGTCCAAATGATGATCAACTAAATGTTGTTCCTCAGGCCCCTGATGTTCCCCGATGGTCTCCTCTTGTCCTCCAATTTTCATATTTTCATCAATGATTTTCTAGTGCTATTTCAGATCTGGAGTCTTGATATCATGAGTGGATATGCAATTTGAAGGGTGGTGAGGTCCAGACACAAAAGGCACTGATGGTACTATCTTCCTGTTATCTCCATATAAAGTAGATTTTTCCTTTTTTACTTTTGAGATTAGATCTCCAAAGAATGTCTTTCTTCCCAAATATTCACTCTTCTTTTCATTTTTACGACCCGTATTTCTTGTAGTTATTTATAGTGGGGGGTGTTGTGGATTTTTTTCTATTGTCCTACCTGCACACATGGACTTTATGTGTATCAATTCATCCTACAAGTGCTTCAGTTTCTATAGCAGTGATCTCACCCAAGTATGTTAGAGCGATGTGCAGGTTCTTACCTCTCGTCTTACCGCCCAACAACTGTATAGTTGAAGACACACTGAAGAAAACACCCAAAAACTCACACTTCTAAGTGTCTCAGCGAGACATTGGTGAGCCTGCCCGGGTATGTTAAAGCAATGCACAGGTTCTTACCTCTCATCTTTCCACCCAAAAATTGTGTAACTGAGGACACACTAAAGAAAAACACCCAAAACTTACACCTCTAAGTGCCCTATTGTAGCAATGGTGAGCCCGCCCAGGTATGCTAGAGCAATGCACAGGTTCTTACCTCTCGTCTTACCATCTAGAAGTTGCAGACTAGGAACACTCTATCATCAAACAAACCATTCTAGTTGATTGGATCGTCATTGCCATTCCCGAAAACGGTGCCAAAATGTTGCATTGTATTAATCACTAGTAAATGACTAAGACAGTACACATAAATTATCAATCTAGGGATGTCTTTTATTCCAATGACAGTTTCATTGTCTATGCTGATACATCAAACCAAAAGAAAATCAACATAAAGGTAATTTTTTGTTGAATCAAATGTTGAAAGAAATCACTCGTGCAGAAATAAAAACGATCTACAAGAATGTAATCAAGCCTCAATTAACTGTACCTAGCATGCCACACATAATTACACCAGCTAGTATGTCTAATCACATATGTGTAACAACATAATAATATTGAAATTGAAGCAAATATACTCACAGCCAGAACAGTTTCAAAATCAAAGAGAAAATATGTACAACTACCTTAACCACTGCAATCCCTACTAAAGAGGAGGGCCCTTCCTCCCTAGCAGGGTGCAAGAAGAGAAAGAGACTTAAATAGAAACTAAACCAGAAAATGCATGTAATAGAAGCAACTTGATAAATTTGTACTAAAGTGACCAAAATTATAGAGCCAAAAGTAATATTGTTCTCTGCTAACCTTTTGACCTCAAGGATTGAGAATTATATAGTGGTTACATGTTCAGAAAAATGAGGGATGGATCAGTCATGAGAATCTTATGATTCTCATGCTGATAAAAATAGGATACATATAGTTACAACCACTTCTTAATAAAAATTATGAATGGAAGAAGATGGATTACAATCAAAACCGCCTAAAATTTGTCATCCTAAAATACAATACGTAATGACCTCTACAGTTATTTTGGAAAATCACATTTGTAGCATAACAACAATAGAGGACAGGTTGGCATCCAGAAGTTGACGATATCTAGTCAGTAGTACAATTGTAACAACATTTTATCTAGCGGCTCTGTAACAGCACCATGATGTAATAGCGTCGTGGTGTAACAACTCACTGTAACAGCACACCTTCAACTACTCTTGTACACCTCATGATCTAGATATTTTTTGCTAAAAATAACATATGTGTTAGAGTCGGTCTGTTCATCCCTCCATCAGTGATCAAAATATTTTTGTTTCATTTCATTTTTAGGTGTCTCATTCAATTCATTCATTTGCATTCCATTAGGAGCATCGATCTTCTGACAGAAGGGTTTTGTCACTCATGTCCCTCATGTCATGTACCTGCTGGTTCGTGTCTGTTCATCAAAATCAATTTTAAAGTCATTCATAGTCCTATTTTAGTCTCTTAGTCAGGAAAGAGTCAGTTTAGTCATTAGGTCTAGGGTTTTGCAAATTTAGTCTTCAAAATGACTAATAATGCCAACAGGCACATGAGGGAGGCTCGAAATAAGTTTTCATCCCAAAATTTCATTGTCATATTGCTTGATCGTGACTTTTCTTCAAAACTCTGTTTTGAAGAAAAATCGTCAATTTCGTCTTTTGTAATAAATGCCATGTATATTTTCAAAGTTATTTTAGTTGTGAAGATGTCCAGGTGCAGCCCTGGTCACCTTTTCCAAATTTCATGCCATCATCCCTGCAAAAAATAGACAAGAGTTTCGTCAATTCAGTCAAAAAATCAAAGGAAACAACAAAAACAGACTTTACATTAAGAAGTGAAAAAGTGCCAAAGCCAAAACATTAGAAAATGGGTTTTCTAAACAAAAAAATCAAATTCATTGGGCATATAATATATTTTCATTATTCTACAATCCATTTGCACGCCAAAGATAAGAGAGAAGCCAAGTCAAGTTTGGAGGAGCGAAAGCATTTGTTAAAGGCCAGACTGTGGAAGGAATTCAGTGTCGCGGCGCATAGAAGGAGGGTCGTGGCACATTGGCATAGAGCCGCCATTCACTGTGTTTTTTAAAACGTGCGCGACACACTGGGTTGTGCGTGTGGCGCACAGGGCCGACAAACAAGCTTTTCACTACTGCCTCATCAAAATTTCAAACTAACTCAAATTCCTCGCTCCAAGTAAGTTTGTGACCCCTTACAATTGCTATCAAACAGTGTTTAGTATGGTTTGAAGGGAAGAATATGAAAGTTCGAATGTTGAAAATTTAAACCCTATTTTTTTGTCAAAAACTTCTCCTTAGGGTTTGTATTTGAATTTTAAAAGTCTGATTTTTGTGCCAAGTATTTCAAATCCCATTCCTCACCTATGGTTCCTTTCCCCCTCACTGTCATATTATCATAGTAAATCCCTTATTCCCTAACTTCCCAAATCAATTATTCCCAAGACCTATTTTCCCTATCCCTAAACCCTACCATTCCCTATCACTCTCCCTCTCCCATATCATTTGCAAAAATTCCTAAATCCCAAATCCCCAAATAGTCAAGTGACTGTTATTACACTTTAATCTCATTTGACAAACTCCATTGTACCCACTGCTCATATTTCCCATAGTCCTTTCCCATTTGGCACATATTTTGGCAATTGAAACAAAGGCACCAAGTTCTCATTTCTCATTTTCAACAAACCAAACATACACTTGACATACACCTTGCAACACCATGGAGACGGACACAGATTAATCATATGAACAAGACAGTGATTCTACCACAGAGCTGCATGCACCGAGAAGGCCTCGTAAAGGTGGAAAACATGTGAGAGAAGAGCCCATCTCTTTGACTTAGTTGCAAGCCTACCCACTTGCCATGGCATGTTTTCGAGAGTAGTCATGCTATCAATACTATGAGATGATTGCTCAGATTCAGCATTATCAGGAGTTAGCTCGGTTGTTTGTTTTACATTTGCATGATGGTCAGGTAACTCTTGCTGGTGTAAACTTCACCTTGACACCAGAAACCATTTCTCAGGCAATAGGAATACCGAATGTCGGTGAAGAGTGGAATAAGAGACAACAGGTGGACAGAGTGCATTATGAACCTTACATCAGGCCTAGCTATGTGATACAGCTCAGCAAGGTATTCCCACTCTGGTTTTTGAAGGAATCCTACGCGCCTTTGATGAGACTCATTATCCGATACTTCAGTTGTGAGGGCCAGTTTTCATGCTTGTATGCATACCACATCAGATTATTGATGCATTTCATGAGAGTGAGGATGATGAACATACCGTATTTCATGTGCCGCAACATCGAGAGGATGACTACTCTTGTGCAGAAGAAGACTCCCGAGCAGCAGTACAACAACATTTACCATTATGCGCTCATCAAGATCATTGTTGTACATCAGCTTGGATTACAGGGCATTGCATGGGAGGATTTCATTTCCCGTGACTTCTTCACAGCTCCTCAGCCTCCTCTAGATATCGTTCATGAGCCAAGTGAACCTTCAAATCAGCTTGAAGGTCACGAGACAGAGCCTATCAGTGTGCCAGTGTATGTCACTTATTAGAGAGGCATGAGAGTATTGTTTGCAGATGCCCGATGAGTACTATCTCCACCCGGGGTGGAAGGGATCTCATTTTCATCATCAACAGCACAGGTACAAGACAGAGGCAAGAGGCCTATGCAGGAGGAGGGCCCTTCAGGAGCCCGTGATACTGATTTCATTTTGATTGACGAGGATTTGAGCTCTCCAAGCTCAAAACTAAGAGAGATAATTCAGGAGCAGAAAGCTAAGATCGATACATTGAACGACAAGTTGCAGAGAGCTCAGTGGATCATAAAATATCTGGAGCAGCACAACAAACAGTTGGAGGATCAACAGACGATCATGGAGTTGCAAAACATCCGTGAGAACCGGCAAGCTGCCCGAAGAAGCCCATCCGAGATGACACCCATTAAGCGTGAGATCAAGGTTGATAGAGAGACTTGGCTTGAGAGGGTCAACATTCATCTTGAGAAGCTGTTGGAGAAGGAAAACAAGGAGAAGAACATGCTCAGGCACATGAAGAACCACTATTGGGTGCGCACGCATGTTTGCAAGGCGAGGATTAAAATCCTGAAGTCAAGGTTAAGGAGGGAACTGAAGCATCGCAAAAGGCATGATAGGCCCCAAATATTGGCCGAAGTTTCTTTGGCTGAGCATAGCATTTGATTAGGTACCTTCAGCCCAAATTTCAAGGAATTTGGAAAAAATGTCAATTTTGAATTTTTTGGTCACAAAACAGGTTTTTCCGCCCAACGCGTAGCGCCACTTGGCGCGCGCTTATAATTGGAAACTCTTTGGGGGGGGAACTTTTCATTTCTAGATTTTTTATCAAAATTTATGCATTATCATGGATTACCTAAGGATTTCATCAAGTTATGGGTTGCCTAAAGGGTCAAAAACACCCTAAAAATGGCCTTTCTGCCATTTTTTGCACACACAGGAAGCAGTGTTGGGAGATTAAACTTTTGGAGGAGAAAATGGCAACCAAATATAAAAATTCTACTTGGGTTGGAAAGTAGATAGGGAGGGCTTTCCAACGAGATATCATGAGCTCAATTTTGACTTCGGGAAGGACCTCAAAATCAGCTCCAAATTTGTGCTACGCATAGAGATTTTGGGCACGACGCATAGAGAATTTTTGGCCTATTTTTCACTCAGCAGCTCAGAATTTTGCCTAGTTTTGGCCAGTTTCACTTTTTCATGTAATTTTTGATGTACCTTGATGTAATTTCATGTCCATGATGTAATTTTGGCACATTTTTACTCATTCTAGAAGATTCATTCACCAAAAGGTGAAATGTAAGTGAATGGATCAGTTTCCTAGCATATAGAGGCAAGTTGTTTCATTGCCTATTTTCTAATCCCTAGTTTAGATATGGTTGAAACAGCTCCTAGAATGATGAGCTCGACCCCTAGAGGCATGGGAATGGGTTAGGCTTGTCTATATGATGTATTTTCTCACTCATTTTCAGGGTTGGACACTTGGGATTTCTTGGCACTTCATTGTACATTTCATCTCTACACTTTTGGCAAAGGAATAGACCAGGGTTTGCAGCACTCTTTGGGATCCATGTAGCTCTGTGTTTTGATGGTGTTTTTCTCTATGTAAATTTTAAGTTCACTAATGTTTATGTGTATCATTTTCCCTTCTCATTTCTTCTTGAATTAAACAAATCAGTGTTAAAGGTGGAATTCATTAGCTTGCTTTGCTCTGCCTTCAGTTTTGTTTAATTTTCCATGTTTTCATCTGTTTGAGGAGGACTCTTGAAACCCTCTTGCCCTCTTTAGCTCCTCACCGGTCTGATCCATCCATTCACTCAATCTAGAGCGTCAAAACAATTACCTTCCTTGCCCCAATCAGAACTCTGCAAAAACTAGGCCTAATCCTCGCACCCAAAATTGCCTTTCCCTTTGATCCAACAAAAACCCTCAAAAACACAATCAAACTCCTTCACTCATATACCTAGCCTAAAATTAGCTTCTATTTCAAGTCATCTCAAGCCCCATTGATTATTTTTGCTGAGATTGACCCAGAGAGAGCCCTCTCCTGTTCTAGTAGGGCTAGCTACCAGACTAAGCATGGTTTGATGTTACCCTAAACTCTGCCTTCTTTCATCCTGAGGTAGATTTAGGCAATAACAATCTGGAAGGACAAAAAAAGACCAGAGAACTCCAAACATTCATCCCCAGTTAGTCATAAAAAAGACACGATACATCATAATAATAAATGAAATGGTAAGATAATGAAAATAAGCTGAAACAACACTTTTAAGATAGAAAGGTAGGAAAAGAGGCAAAGATAGTCCCAATGGTTGTAGTCACAAGGTAATAATGGGGGAAACAGATGTAGGAAATAAGTACAAAACTAGCTAGAATAGGCATTCAGGGTGGCGAAAAAAGTTGAAAGAAAAATTATGGCAACAAGTAAGTCAACCATTAACAAATATAAAGATGGAAATGTTGTTTCTCCTAGCCTTCCACAACCTACAAGGTTGACACCACAACAATTGGAGGAAAAAAGAGAAAAAGGGCTATGTTACAATTGTGATAGAAAGTGCACTAAAAGTCATAAGTGTGCGAAGAAGAAATTAATTTACATAGATTGTGAAGTTGAGGAAGAAAAGAAACAAGAAAATTCAAAATAAACTGATATACACCAGGAACCAAATCTAGAGAGAGAAGAAATGAATCAGACAATATCTTGTAATGCATTGGCAGGAATTACCACTCCTCAAAATCTCAATATTGAAGGAAATATCAAGAAGAAAAAGGTAATAGTGCCGATTGATTTGGGTAGTACCCATAATTTTATTCATTATAAGATAGCCAAGGAATTGAATTTCTTCCTATATCTAGCACTAGAGTGGCAAGTGATGGTTCCAAATGCAGGAATTGTAAATTGCTCTAGAAAGTGCCATAATATCAAGCTAACTATGAGGGAATATGTATTGAATAGTCCAATTCTTTCTATTCGAATGGGTGATGTTGATGTTATGCTAGGAGTGGAATGGTTACAATCCTTCCATAATATAGCTTTTCAATTTGAAGAAATTTTCTTGAAATTTTTTGGGAAGGAAAGAAAATTGAATTACAGGGTATTACAGGGAAACCAAGAAAGATAATCAGTTCTAATTTCATGAAAATTTTTATGACGAAATAAAAACAAGGAGTAATTGCACAATTATGCTCACTACAGGTTCAAGCAGTGGAAGATCACATCAAGAATACATAATAAGTTCTCCAAATCTTAAAGGATAACCTCACTTTGGTGTAGAATCAAAAGAAACAACAAGCAAATCAACATCGCAACGAAAGAATTTTTGATGTAGGACACTGGGTATTTTTACAACTACAACCATATAAACAAATTCTCCTCAATCAAGCTAAGAAGGATAATAAATTATCACTAAAGTATTATGGTCCTTCCAAGGTGTTGCAAAAGATTGGTATTATGGCATACAAATTGGAGCTTACGGCATATTCCTGAATGCACCCAATTGTCCATGTTTCATCCTTAAAGACAGTTATAGGTGACAATCTCCTAGCTCAAAAAATATTTCCAGAACTTGATGAGGAAGGAAAAATCATATTGGAACCTGAAGCATTCATGGAAATAATAACTCAACAACTATGAAATCAATCAATTTCAAAGTATCTCATCAAGTGGAATAACATACCAGCTAAAGGTTCCTCATGGGAGGATGATAACTTGTATACAGAAGAATCCAGATCTACTCAAGCATTCAAGACAACACTTGTTTGAAGGCGAGAGGCATGTTAGGTCCTTATAAAACTAGTATAACCCCTTATTGTTATTGTTAGTGTAACCCCCTTATTGTTATTTTTGTGCCCATGTAGCCCCCACATTGTTATTATTGTGCCCCATAGAAGCCCACTATTGTTATTTTTGTGCCCTAAATTATTATTGTTGTGTTGGCTCTAATTATATTGGGACCCCTTAGACTCATATATGTAGAAAGTAGGTGTTTTCATTTGTATCATCCAAGAATTGTTCATTTATGTAATGTAAAGGAGGTTTCCCCCTCGAAAAGGTTGATTTCTAAGTTATTGATCTATCTTTTATTTTATTTTTTTGAGTTGGTTTCATAACATTTGTGAGTTGGTTTCATAATAAACCTTCTTCATATATTCAACTATGCTATAGTGCACAACAAGAGGGATGGCCAAAGTGTCTGGGGAAGTAGCCTGACTTATGATTTCTAGAGAAATGGTCTTGTCTTTGATGTTTGCGGAAGGGTTTTTTGTTGAGGCCGCTTTCCCAGACTTGCTCTGAGTGTTCTGCGCCGAGTTGACTAGTGGACTAATTTTCCTTAACAAAGATTCTTTGAGTATTTTCTTCGTAAAATTTGTTGTAGTGGTCGACCCTTGGCTTCTTAAATTATATCTTTTTGTCTACTTCTAGGCTAGAGAGTCACTCGGAGGTTGTTTCTCGCTTGTGCTCCTTTGGGTTGTAAGTATGCAATTGAACATATTTATTGTATGCCCAACACTTGGAGTTTTATCTATTGCAGCAGCTTGTTTTCTTCTTTAGGCTCAATCTGCTCATTAACAAGTACTGCATTGAAAATATGTGTAGCAAGAACATTCATGGTATGATTCCACTATGGGCATGTTTTCTTATAATGAAAAGTTTGATGATATGAAAAATATGTATGCATGACCAAACCTTCATAATTCAACACGATGTTTAAGCTCTAGAAAAAATTTGTTGGTAGGTTACTACTACCCTAATTCGAAATATTTCTAAGGATGTTGTATCAAAGAGGCTTGCTTCTAACGGTGGTCTCACTTGACCTTTGTTTGAGTTCCACCTTCTCATTTGACAGATTCTTAACCATGTGGGTCAAGTTCTCAAGATTGGGTGATTCTTTCTCTTTGGACTTGCTTACGGAGGCCTGAGACCTTTTACCTATGTCTTTGGAGTATTTTTTTGGTTAATCATCTAAGATGACTCCAATTGTGTGCAAGTTATTCTCAACTGCGATAGCCTCTTCATATTTTTCCATTAATGATGGTTTCACATTTTTCTTTATGAACTGCGCAATTCTTGCCAGCAAGGAAAAAGGGTAATAATATATGGTGATGGATTCATGGGGTTTCGTATCTCCTGGAAATATATTTAAGATGCAGTTGAACCTATTATTGAAGTCTTTCACTTTCTCTTTCTGCTCCATCTTTATATTACCTATCTCTTTAAATAACATCATGGGGGTCTTGTCATCAACAAATTTTTCAAGGAAATTTGTCTTAAACCCCCTCCAATTCTAGATGGAGTTCAGAGTAAGGATGTGATACCATAAAACTTTTCTAACATCCAAGGTACATGGGAAAATTCTACATGCAACATCATCATGATGTACCTCAAGTGTTTGCATATGTAGGTAAAAATTTTCCAGATGGTCTTCAACCTTCACTATTTTATCAGGGTCATACTTCGTCAAGAGCTTCTCTGAAGTGCAAGTGGGCCCTAAATCATCCAATCCATATATTGGTCTACCATGTCTTCCTATTCACTCTCCTCTTATTATTTTTTGTATTATGGTGGCACTTCTTCTTATTCCTCACCACCCAACCCGCAGAAATTTATGCCTAAGAGTACGGGATTATCTCTATTTCCACCACTGAAAATTGGATGTTTTTCCGCATTTTCCATAGAAAATGCTAACTCTTAAAGGGTGGCAGGAACCACGTCTTTAAGGGAGGAAACCACTACCTTAGTAAGAGTATTTTTTTTCTTCTATGAATAATATGGAAGACCTAGTACTCCTGGGAGAAATCTAACTTCTTTTACAAACTAGCGAGTTATAGGACGAATAACATGAAGTTGGTTATAATGAATTTCATAAGTTCAAGTGGGATGTGGTTGGAAAGAGTCACCAACTTCAGAAACACGAGTAGGGGTGGTGCACTAAACGTTTCTTCCTTGATCAGAAGATGATATGTTGGGGTCGCTGGGGTTATTAGCCATAAATTACTAGCTTCCCTCCTTCTAGCGCCAAAATTTTTGATGGTGTTGGACCCACCGAAATTCAAGGGATCTCCCCGATATGAAGTCCCAATTATACCTCACATTATTTGAGGGAGGAGTCCCATCTGGAATAAAGGCCCTGTTTCCATATCCTCAAAGATCTACCTTGGCTCTAACTGTCAATAAGAGAAAGGGGTATAGATCTACTTTCAAAAATCAAGGGGGTGTTCTTGGTGAATTTCCAATTGCAATTGTGTCAAGGTTCTTCTACTTCGGGTAAGAGAGAGATAAGTGAGCCTCTAAGAGAGAGGCAATAGTACCACCCAGTAAGAGACACACGTGAACCGAAGGATCCATCTAACATCCAGTGGAATAGTCCACAAAGGATTTGACGGTAATTGCAACCAACAATTGAGAAATATCTACCTAATATCTTGCGAAATAGTCTGCAAGGGAAGGACATCAATAACAACCATTACAACACATTCTCAATAATATAAGTACTAAAATAACCAAAATAGTTCAACTATCTTAGCACATGCGAAATAAAACATGAAATACAAACATCTTAAGGTTTTGATTATTCTACAAGACATTTATCTATACAAACATCTGCATAATAGTCTTCTAAACATTCATAGTCCATGCCTAAAGAACATGTTTCCCTCGGAAGGATTTTTTTATTAAGTAAAAGTTCCAAGACACATTTGTACAATGAACATCACTAGCTCTAATAGTGGACTGTTGGAGCTACTCCTTGCTCCACAAAAGAACTAGCTTATCTCCCTAATCCTTTACTGGTGGAGCCAGGGTGAAAATTCCTTTTCACATACAATAAGGGAGTATATATAACCAAGGGTGACTCTTCGACTACCCTCGTGACTGTTTGAGTTCCCATGAATTTTCAACTTACATGACTCTTTACATTCCATGTGTGTCCTTTTGACTTCCACTTTACAATACATTTTAAATAAAATATACATGGTCTGCAATAGTCGTGTGGAATATCATCCACTCAAGGCATGCCATGACATGACATGACATTTTTGACATGGATTGCATGATGACATGGAAATATAGGGCCACTACTACTACTGAGAGTTGGGTTTCTTCGTGAAAGAGTTTTCCTTTTCACCTCCACATGCCTTGGTGATAAGGAGTCTTCAATGATCTCAAGTCTTGGATAGTTGTCACAAACTAGTGTCCTTTTGTAAGGTCCCACCTTACCAACCATCTAGAGTGTATATAAGTAAAGGTTACATTCAAAACTATCACTTAATTTTTTATTTTTTTAACCTCCTAATATATTATAACCTTTTTTAGGATTACTTACTCATAATATGACTAACTTGGTTATCATGAAGATGTTTTTCCTTCATCTATTTTAATATAAGAATATAACATAAGAATTCATGGATAACTTCCCCTCAAAACCAATTCCAAAACACATTTCTCCTCAAGGTTTAAAAGAATATAGCATGTGCTCTTTTCATACTTGTACATGAGTTCTAAGCAAGACTAGAAATAAATTCCATTGTAATTCCATGTGTGAGACTTAAGAATAATAAACCTATTGACCCCCTAGATTATGCTAAATAGGTTCCACTTATTGACTCTTTACATCATAACCACAAAGTATGCCACAAGAACCTAAAATGTCATGTTTCTATTAATTCAAAATACACATATGAGGGCATGATTATTAATATACCTGTAACAAGGTAACTTAAGGAGGAATATGCCTATCTTCATCATAAAATATCATGATATGTTTATGAAATGGAGAAATGGAATCACAAAAAATATTGATTCAATAATGTTTCCAAATTCATCGTATTTGCAAAATGACATTGCTTCAATCATGAAACTTGTATAATGAATGTTATAGCAAGAGAAAATACGGTTACAAATTCAGAAACATATTATTCTTCAAAGAGTTTCAAGTAAAACATTGGACTTGCCAAAATTAAGCATAATTAGTTGTTTTCTAATACTACTCAAGCATAAGACTACACCCATGAATACATGCAGCTTGGGAAACTTATTATGCTCCCTTGCACAAGTAATAAAATCCTACATAATTGGTTACTGTAAAATTGTTTCCAACAATACCATTTTTTATTATTATAGATTTATATGATAAAAGGAACATTGTCTTGTTGTTCTATTCACACTTCAGAAACTTTACTAACACTGCCTTTCACATTTATACAACAACTTGCAAGAATAGGAAGATACATCCATTGAATAATATATTCATAAATTTCTGGTACATAAAATCTATAATGAGTGAGATATTTACCCTAGAATTGATGTACATAAAACTACAACCATTGAGGCCTTTTAAAAAAGAGTTTGCAAGCATACAATATATAATCATTCAGTAATTTTTTCGAACACTTTGCAAGCATGCAATCTACAACAATTGAGAATTTAAAACAAAATTTTCAAGTGCATTAACTGGGTTAGTATCATCAATTTAGATAACCAAGTAAATCCAAGATATAAAAAAATTAAAAAATAAAAATAAAATCAGTAAAAGGAAACAATAGACAGTCCATACAAGCAACAACGAATCTGCAAAATCAACCAGATCAAAGAATCAGAGTCTAAAAACATGATTTCTGGAATCAAAGTGGGAATTACATGGCCATAAGGCACAAATACCCCCTGATGCTGAGCTGCGACGCAACATAAAGTCTCGGTAATTCATTTTTTTTAAACAACAACAGAAAAATTCCTAATATCTCATTTAAGACTTTTATCAAACACTTAGCATGCAAAATTCATCTACAACTGTACATGGAGAAAGAAAAATCAAATTTATGCTGATATGATATTTGCATCAAACTCATGGGAACCTGCTATGAACAAAAAAAAAATCATTATAAACTGAACTCATAAACTTTTGCAATAGATCTTTGTTTAATCCCTTGCATGTACATTCTCATGCATATCTACCATGAAACTGTTAAATCATTCTTGGTTAGCTCATAAATAATTTTCTAAATGTTCATAATTTTGTAATAATTTAAAGTAAAAATTTAAAGTAAAAATTTCCAATAAATTAATTTTTCCACAACACTTTAAAAAGTAACAAGAAACCAAAATTTCAAGAACATTGATAGATTCACCTAGAAATCTACATATATGGCTCCAATGGATGAGAGTATGATTCAGCTCCAATATCCTTACCAAATCATTGTGAACCATCCGGTTTTCCACCCAACCATATCTAGGGAGAACTTCTCCCCCTGGAACCCCCGAGATGTAAGAGCTCACAAAGAGTACTAAAATATAGCAGTAGAGAGATATCCAAGGCAAGCTGAGGAAAATAAGTTTAAATTCCTCCCAATACCACTCATGGTCAGCTCCACCAGGTATAGCTACTTAGTAATTTAGTTTAGGAATTTCAAATATATTTTTAAGCAATTGGCTACTCTCCAAGTCTCTCACTCTCATAATACTTTTCAAATCTCTCCAACTCTTGGTATCACAATGCACTTCCCCCAAGTGAGAATACATGACGCACATATATAGGAGGAGCAACAAATTCTTGTAATAAAAGAGGAGTAATATTCATGCCTTGTATTCCTTTTAGAGGAGAGTAACTCGTGCCATTAAGGAGAGGCATGCATGCCTTAGTTAAGGAGAGTGTAACATATGCATTAAAGAGAGTGTATGAGGAATCTTTTATAACATGTATTTAATGAGTGTAAGAGGGAATATTCCATTCTTTGATGAGTGCATAAAAGAGAGTGTAACGTATAATTAAAAGAGAGAGGGAGAGAGAGTTACATAGAGCCATGAGAATCATCAAGGAGAGAGGTGTCAAAAGATTGAGGAGATATAATTCCCTTTTAATAATAATATAATTGTCTCATAAAAGATAATAATAATATTAATAATATTGAGGATTAAGATTAAATTGAACTACTAAGATTGATGAATGATAATTTAAGTGATTTTCCTTCAAGTATACTTTATTACCCATAGATTGGAGGTGATTTACTATTTTTGAAAAGTCATACTTGAGATGCTAGACATGGATTTCTATTTTTAGAAAGTCACTCCAAAATTGTGACGAATGAGATTTTATTAAGGAAATTCATCCCTGATCTTCCCATGAGTGCTATTTTTCTTCCGGAGAATAGGAATTGCGCACCCATATTCTATGCATCTCCGTGCCTTAGTAGATTGAGGACTCTACGCCCTGGTCTACTGTAAAGATCCAAGATTCCACACCTTGATATTTTTAAATATTTAGGGCTCCGCGCCCTAAGAATTTCATTATAGATCCAAGACTCCATGTCTTTATATTTCATGGATTTAGGACTCTGTGCCCTAATCCTTTTATTATATATCCAAGACTCCACGTATTTATATTTGATGGATTTAGGACTCTGCGACCTAATTTTCATGGCTTCTCATCTACTTTGCTTTGAAACTTCGCGCTTCACCTTAAGGTATTGATTGTGAGCTCATACCCATACGATGGTTCGTTGGTAAGGTCTTCTTCCAAGACCTTCACACATCACAATCTCATAGATTAAAGTAATCAAATGAATTTCATAATTAACTTATTCACATTTTACCAAGGATTGTGCATGACTTCCATAGTGATTTTGGCTTTGGATAAATGACTTCCGCAATCATTTATAAGTCAAACATCCTTGTTTTCAATGACCAAGTCCCCTAGTACATAATTCTTAGTACAATATTACACACATATAATCATACCAATAATGTATCATCCATAGATCATAATTAACCATATGTTCCACATAACCATGATCATCCATGGATCTATGACTCAATTCTAGATCATCATTCATGTCATACACCTATGTCCAAAATAGGATACCAAAAGAGAAAACATTATTAATATGATCTTAACCAAAATCTATTCTTATACACACAACCATAGATATTATCATAAGCACATAACAACCAAGTGACTCAAACCAGGTCTATAGCATATAAGCATGTAAATAAGTCTTTCATGCATAATATTATATCATTATATATCAAAATCACCATCTCTAAGTGTTATAAAAGCTATCTCACCAAGAAGGGAAACTACATACTCCCCCTCTTGGGCTAAACATGGCCCAAAGTTTTTGCTACAGTCATAAGATACTTATTTCTTTTCGATTCTCCTATCATTTTTAAACTTATGTATATGTATTTGATATTTTTTTTTCTTCACGCCAATCCATAGTTTAATGTTTTCTAAATTGGAAGCAACTCCATGAAAACTAAACATACCACTCTTAATAAAGTAGAAAATACATCCATGCCATATTAGGCATGTTTTGATACAAAATAACAAATATTTATATATCAAAACCAACCATACAATTTATAGTACCATATCAAAATACTATTTTATGTCATTGATATGACATCTACTTAATTTATCTATAATAATTTGATATTCTACATGTTTTTCTTTCTCATAGTCTATATGAATCCTACATGTGTCATCTTCTTTATTTCGTAGTATGTTGAGCTTGCCAAGCTATAAATAGATCACACATTGGTTGTATACACAACAATGATGGTCCATCCCATATCACAATCAAATTTGCATACAATAAACATAAAATCATCCACATACAATTGCCAGTGAAATTATGAAACAAAATATGATGTTATATATAAAACCCACTATCCCACTTGATTTCTGTATTCTCAATCCAATTTTCCCCTTTAATTCCATAAGACATCCTTGTAATAAAAATATTTAGGATCTATCTTTAGTTTATACTAAACGTTTACTCTTTAGGAAAAATCACAATTTGAGGTTCAAGGCACCATTTTTTTTTGTTAAACTGACAAGCCAAGGTTAAATACAGTCCTCATTGACCAGCTTATGTATTATAGATCATTCTTTGAGTTTCCATAATCGTTGTTATTATTCACTTCTCTAACTTGAGAATAAATTATGAATGACTCTATTAGAAGATATTCATTCTGAAAGAAGATTAATGATATATTTTTTTAAAGCAGCTTTTAATCAAGAACAAATCTCACAATTATGAAAATGTGGTATCTATATTATTGAATCTACCTTGATAACTCTAAGTCAATTTGTTTTCCAACTATGAAATCACTCATGATTTATATCCAGTAATTAATCAATTCATTTGCTTTCAGGTCTTATTCCTTACTATTAATACGTACACAACAACAAACTATGAAAACCATACATTTCTCAAAGTGTGATGAATCTTGTGAAATTTAAATAATATTTAGACTATCACAAGGGAATTCCTAGCCTAAAGTGAAACATTTTTTTTTAAGGAGAATTACCACCCTCTCAAATTATTACAACATTTTGTAGGAATAATAAACACTCATACAACTATACATCCCAACACAAAATTCCTAAATCCAACAATCTCTTCCATTCCACATACAATAAAATCATAATGAAATAATTCAAATTGATAAAAATCTGATCTCACTCTCCTTCAAATTTTCCCTCAAAAAATATCACAATCACATATTCTTGTAAAACAAGAACTCAAATAAGATTTTCATTAATCACATGCATTTTTATTTAAGTTCAAACAATTTCTCACCAAATAAAATGTTTACCTTCTAAACATGTTATTCTCTTAACAATTTATAAACAATATGAATTTTGACTCAATCGCCTAACTAACAATAGTTTAGAGAAATACATGAGTTAAATCCTCATAATCTCTCTAATTAATTTGGTTAAATATAATTCAACCAATATTCAACTGATAAAATCATTAAAGAGACTATTATGGCTTTCCTAGACCTAATTTTTCTTAAGCCAATAGAAAAGTTATTTGGTCAACTTATCACAATAATCTTTTTCTACATTTCAAGAATTTGAAAATCATTTTAATTCTACCTAAATTCAACACATACAAAAGGATTACAATACTAGAGGATATATATCTAGTTCACACTTGACTCCATATATCAAAATCAATTATTCCAGACATTATAAACCACCTAATGGTGTTCAGTATACCAATCTTAGTATCTTCATTTGTAATAAAAATAAAATAATGGATTTCAAGCTCAAGCAAGTTCATGTTACAAATCTCTATACATTTAACTTTAATTACACATAATCACTCCTTAATCATGTCTATGTCATTCCATCAAAATATTCCAACTAGAATAATTACTTAGGTCATAGATATATTTTAGTATGGATTCCACACCCATACCTTACCTCATTACTTATCTCATAGATATATACTAGTATGGATTCCACACCCGTACATTTTCTCATAGATATATGCTAGTATGGATTCCACACCCATACATTAGCTCATAGATATATGTTAGTATGGATTGCACACCCATAAATTTTCTCATGGATATATTCTAGTATGAATTCCACACCCATACATTAGCTTAAGTACAACATAACGTTCAAATGTTCCTTAAAATGGCTTCCACAACCCTTGATGCACCAGTGATTTAAGCCTCTTTTTTATTAGGAAGGTCATACCTCAACCTAGTATTTGAGTCATTTCAAGTTATTTGATGCATAATGTCAACCCAAAATACATAAAATCATGTCAAAGAAATAAGATTAATTTCATGCTTACTCATTAATAATGTATTCCAAAATCATATTTTAACACATCTAATTGATGCACATACATTACTCTTGAATCTACATTGACTGTAAAAAGGGACATCCTTCAAGGTAGATTTTTTTTAAGTTTCCATTAGTGTAGGTACAAAAAGATTCAAAATTAACATGATGAACTCAATCATCATGTTAATTGAATCTCAATCTTACACTTGTTACTCATTCCCAAAGCATACACACCAAGGTCATCATACTATAGTCCAGATTAAGCCAATATTTTTCTTGGTAGATACAATTTTAGCTAGTAAGGATGGCTCCTAAGCCCATACATTGAAAATGATGCATTAAACATATATGCAACCATGCATGCACTCAAACTATCTCACTCATCAATTGACAATCAAGGCATTCACATACTTGGTTTTAAGCTGATATTTCTCAAGCACATCCTTTCCCAGCATGTCTTTAAGCATTTTAACATATTGCTAATAATATGTCCTAACAAAAATATAAAAGAATATAAGAAATATTTATTTTTATTTTTCTTTCATGAGTTTCTAAATGACATAATAATAATAACTACTATGCTTCCAAGTCAAGATATACAACAACTCAACATGCATGCAAAATCAACATTCATACATCATTAAACTACAAGTAAGCATGTTGGCCCATTAGGCCCTAGTGTTGTAACTCACTCTGATACCATATGTAAGGTCCCACCTTACCAACCATCTAGAGTGTATATAAGTAAAGGTTACTTTCAAAACTATCACTTAATTTTTTTTATTTTCTTTTTAACCTCCTAAAAGATTATAACCTTTTGCAAGATTACTAACTACTCATAATATGACTAACTTGGTTATCATGAAGATGTTTTTCCTTCATCTATTTTAATATAATAGTATAACATAAGAATTCAGGGATAACTTCCCCTTAAAACCAATTCCAAAACACATTTATCTTCAAGGTTTAAAAGAATATAGCATGTGCTCTTTTCATACTTATACGTGAGTTCTAAGCAAGACTAGAAATAAAATCCATCATAATTCCATGTATGGGCATTAAGAATAATAAACCTATTTGACCCCCTAGATTATGTTAAATAGGTTCCACTTATTGACTCTTTACATCATAACCACAAATTATTCCACAAGAACCTAAAATATCATGCTTCTATTAAGTCAAAATAAACATATAAGGGTGTGATTATTAATCTACCTGTAACAAGGTAACTTAAGGAGGAATATGCCCATCATAATTCCATGTGTGGCCATTAAGAATAATAAACCTATTTGAGCCCCCCTAGATTATGCTAAATAGGTTCCACTTATTAGCACTTTACATCATAACCACAAAGTATGCCACAAGGACCTAAAATATCATGCTTCTATTAAGTCAAAATACACATATAAGGGCATGATTATTAATCTACCTGTAACAAGGTAACTTAAGGAGGAATATGCCTATCTTCATCATAAAATATCATGATATGTTTATGAAATGGAGAAATGGAATCACAAAAAATATTGATTCAATAATTTTTCCAAATTCATCTTATTTTCAGAATGGCATTGCTTCAATTACAAAACACGTATAATGAATGTTTTAGAAATAGTAGCAACTATTACAAATTCAGAAACATATTATTCTTGAAATAGTTCCAAGTAAAACATTGGACGTGCCAAAATTAAGCATAATTAGTTGTTTGCTACAACTACTCAAGCATAAGACTACACCCATGAATACATGCAGGTTGGACAACTTATTATGCTCACTTATAAAAGTAAAAAAATCCTACATAATTGGTTACTGTAAAAAAATTTCCAACAACACCCTTTTTTTATGATAGATTTATATGGTAAAAGTAACATTGTCTTGTTGATCTATTCACACTTAAAAAACTTTACTAACCCTGACTTTCACATTTATACAACAACTTGCAAGAATAGTAAGATACATCCATTGAATAATATATTCATAAATTTCTAGTACATAAAATCTATAATGAGTGAGAAATTTACTCTAAGAATTGATTTACATAAAAAATACAACCATTGAGGCCTTTTAACAAATAGTTTGCAAGCATACAATATATAATCATTCTGGAATTTTGTAATATCCAAAAAGGGAGAATGCAATAATATTGAAACACAATATAAGAACTACAACAAAGTAAACAATAAATCTATATGCACATCAGAATACACAGAAATAGTTGAGCCATTTTATTATGTAGGAGGTGAATAGAAAGTACAACAGTGCTCAAAATATGAGACACTCAAGTCAAAGAGATGGCCTAGAATGACCCTGAAATGATCCCACAAGAGGGACTACGTAACTGCTGAACTGTTGGAAGTTAACTGTGCGGTCCCTGGTAGGAAATAACTAGATAGCAACTACCAAAAGATAGAAAGTTAGTTCTAGGCAGTTTGGGAGCTCTAATGATGCTAAAAATGTAGACTGGGCTCTATGATGGATACCCAAGATAACCCAGAAAGAGTTTCTCAGATCTATCAATCTAAGAAAACCACCCTCTTAGGGCTTGCACATATAAGTTGTTGGGTTTGTAGATCTGTTGCATAATCTGATGATATGATGGCTGCAATGATGCACATTCAGATCTATGAAAGAAGGGATGATCTCTTTACTAGATCCTTGGGCTAAAATCTCAAGATCTAGATCCTCCAATCTCCTCCACGGAAAATAGTTTTTGGATGAACAACAGCTTCAGGAAAATGCAATGTCAGACTGGGAGGCTCAATATCCTACTGCTAGATATGTCAAATCATCTCCTGAATTATGGAAATAATAGATCCAATGTGAGGAAATGATCCCTCACAGGATTTCCAGCTGAAATACTGGAAAATTCCTTCCTCCAATAGATCTACAAGACTAGACTGCACAATCATTGAAGGGATTGTTTCTGCATGGAGGTAAAAGCCAATGGCTTGAATGTCAGATATATTTCTGCTACTCTTGGAAGACTAAATGTGAAGAACAAAGTGGTAGGATAAATCCTCCATTGGTTTCCTAGATGAATGCTAGAAACAACCTTCTAAAGATGGTACCAATGCCTGATAAGGAATGTAGTACAACCCTCTTCCTTAGAGATCACTCAAGGGAAGAGGTGGGATTCTTGCTCAGGAACAAATTGTGCTAAAAAGCACTGCAAACTTAGTTAAACAGCTCAATAATGCATAGAAATTTCCTAAGACAAATCTAGATCTAAACATATCAAGAAATGAATAATCCAAATCATGCCTTCTATTGTGCCTTCATCCTCATTATATAGATCATGAGCCTTCCATAGCCTAGGCCCACTCCAAAACTACGTTGTACATGTGGAGATAAGTCTCCATGGTTGACTGTGTTGTTTATTCATGTCCTCCATCATGTTTACATGGGGTGATCACCCTCTCCATCATGTGTGCATTAAATGCATCACTTCCTCCACTAACCAATCATAATTGCTTTATGATCTTACTTTGAATGCACTATGATCTCAATTGACCTTATCAAATATCCTCATGATTTTACATTTAATATCCATGATCTTATTTGACTGTTTAATCCTCCATAATTTATCTCATAAATGAGACATAATCTCCATTAATGGAGCTGCTCCACTACTCCATGATTTTAGATCTAGATCTAGAATATCCACATACACACATTAAAAGTGGATTTTATTCATCTTTGAGGTTCATGGGCCCCTCCACCCTTTTATTTACTTAATTTATTAAGTTTATTAAGAATTCTAATATTCCAAATAACATGTGAAAATTTTGGAATATTACAATCCTCCCCGGCAAAATGTTGCTTGTCCTCAAGCAACTATAAAATTAGATTCAAAATCCATCTATCCCCTCCAAATGGCATCCACATAAGGAAGGCCTCCTCCATTTGCTTCAATGTGTTATGCGTGTTTGGTTCCAAAGTTGTCTCTCAAAAATGCATATAATGACTTCCAACTGTATGGTTAGATGTCCTCTTTTCACCATGAAGTACCAAGTGACAACCATATGACGTCCAAAATCATCGTTAACACATGAGATACATAAAATAAAATGGTTCTTTCCACAAAGGAAAAGCTCCATCTCACAATACATCTCTTCATCCCATGCTTTATGAAGTAGATTGAGCATTGACATGCCCTCATCCTTACCCCTGTTGGCCTTTTTGGATCCAAGCATCACTCCAACATTAAGAAAAAGAAGAAATAGAGATATATGGGTAGACAAATATGTCAAACCATATTCTCCCAATAGTAACCACCAAAGTAAGGCCCTTTGTTGCCATCCTCCAACTCCTCCATGTAAGATGGACAATCCAAATTCCCCCAAAAGCAACCAAAGCAATAAGAGACCTTGTTGCCTTTTCACCTCCTCATGTGCATCATGGAGTAAAAACATACTGATAGACATGTGGAATGTCACATCATCCCAATACAAGCAAGCACCATTAATACACATCATGAGAGTACCATGCCAAGTTTTACACAATACAAAACACATAGACATAGGAGATGTCATGTGATGGCCAAACTCTCTTAAGGACAACCCAAGTGAACATGCCTTCTTCTGCTACACTCTATCATTAATACATAAGGCATGAATCAGAAAAATATGAGCTATTGGGTGGTAACCATACTCACCCAAGAGCAACCAGCGCAACCATGCCTCCTTCATTTCATGATTGTTTTTCAAGGCATGGATCAAATAAATAGGAGCCTTTGGGTAGTAATCAAACTCACCCAAGAGCAACTAGCGTAACCAAGCTTCTTGCTAGCCCATGGAATATATCTGCAAGTGGTCATGCAACCTCTTGCTTATCATCCTCACCCACTCATCCCCCTGTGGATGATGAATGATGTTATGAATAAACATAGTATCCTCCCTTTGTAGAATACCATCCACCTCAAATTGATGAAGAACTTTGTACTCCATGAAATGTTGAAGTGCATTTCCAATGAGATATCTTAATGATTTATTCTTCTCATCAATGGCCCTCCAAAACCAATGAGGTTCTGTATCTAATGCGGGTAGAAGTTTCTCTTTGAGCTGTGAGATGCTCATCGAGAAAGTGTCATCTATAAAGGAGAAAAGGTTCCTCATCCCAAGATGTCTACCACCTATCATCTTTACCTCCATTACTTCATGAGTGAAGCTACCTTCATAATGCTCCAAGAATTTTGAGGTCCTCTCATCATCAATGCAACTAAGTGACAATGTTGTAGATCTACAAGGTAAAACATGTGATGTCTTAAGGCAAGGCACAATGTTGATCTCATAACCATTCATTGTACATAGGATCATGATCGTCCCATTTTTTGAAACTCTACACTTAAACTCAAAGGATTTAATGTAGTTCATCAATGACAAACCGAGATATATTTTCATCTCCTCCTTGATAAGATCAAGGGTCCTCTACGTTGTGATAGGTTGCTGCTTCAAATCAACATTTTGTTCTAACCCTTGGTTATGCATTGGCCCTGATGGCATGTCCTCATAAGTTTCAATAATATCTACTGAAACAATATGTGATGAATATGCATGCATACCTTGGATCAACTGATGTGTGGGAACCTCTTGCAAGAACACAAGAGTTCCTCCAACCGGGACAATGGTGTCTCCAACTGCTGGTAAGAGTGATGACTGCTCTTCTCCAAGTGTACCGGCGCTAGAATCTACCTCCTCTTACTCATGCATCTCCTGAATCATGCATGGGACTCTATGTGTCAAGAGCTCAAAACTATCTTGAAAAGTTGCAAGTGTCTCTTCTCCAGATGTAATTACTTTTGCAGCTGGTGATGAATGTAGTGACCCCTTTTCCAGAGTGACAAGAATGACATCCTCCTTTCTTTCCTTAGGAAATTTCTCTTTGTGACACATCTCTCGTTTTCTCACATCAAGCTTCCTCCTCAACTTATGAAAGAAATCTGAATATTTAGTCACCTTTTCAAGCTCCATGTGATCAAACCACCAATCATTGGCTTCACCATAAAGGTGAAGTGTTGCAATCTGAACAACCTCCCCTTTAGCTATAAGATGTAGCTTGAAAATGTATCTAACTCTTTCCTCCAAGACTTAACAGTAATAGAGGGATATCCATCAAATGTAGGCAAATAGAATGTATTGTGCCTCTTTCTTCTATTGTTGCTATAGGATCCTCTTTCTTCTTTGTTTTTGAAGAATTGTTGGAGAGTTAGTTTCTCCTTGAATGCTCTAGACTATGCTTTTTACTCTTCGATATATAGACTGAGAGTCTCATGAGTCTTAGGTTCCATGTTTCTTCTTTCTTCGTGACTATAAATTTCACCTTCTTCAAATAAAGTAAGCACAGTAGATCTATGAGGAGATCTATGATTCTCTGGTTTTTCTTTTTTGCTGATGGGAAGTGCTTGGACCTTCCTCATCAAATATTCTTCTTGGATCCTCCTTTTTCCTTTCCCTCTTCATTTTATTGACCTCTTTGGAGAGATCTTGCATGGATCTAAAGAGAGGAGTGGGAAAAATACAATCCTCCTTCATGATAGATCGCATCTATCTACTTCTTATTTTGATGCAAAAGATGAAGTATCCACAAGCTGAGCCAAAGATCATGCTCCGATACCACTGTAATATCCAAAAATGGAGAATGCAGTAATACCGAAACATAATATAAGAACTGCAGCAAAGTAAACAATAAATCTATATACACATAAGAATACACAGAAATAGCTGAGCCATCTTAATATATAGGAGGTGAGTAGAAAGTACAACAATGCTCAAAATATAAGACACTCAAGCCAAAGAGATGGCCTAGAATGACCCTGAAATGATCCCACAAGAGGGACTGTGTAACTGTTGAATTGTTGGAAGGTAACTGTGTTTTCCTTGCTGGGAAATAGCTAGACAGGAATAGCCCAAAGATAGAAATTCATATCTAGGCATTTTTGGAGCTCCGATGATGCTGAAAATGTATATTCGAGCTCTATAATGGATACCGAAGGTAACCCAAAAAGGGTTTCTCAGATTTATCAATCTAATAAAACCACACTCTTAGGGCTTGCACATATAAGTTATTGGGTTTGTAGATCTGCTGCATAATCTGATGATATGATGGTTGCAATGATGCACAATCGGATCTATGCAAGAAGGGATGATCCCTTTACTAGATCCTTGGGCTAAAATCTCAAGATATAGCTCCTCCAATATCCTCCACTTAAAATAGTTGTTGGATGAACAACAACTTCAGAAAACTGTGGTGCCAAAGAGGTAGGCTCAATATCCTGCTACTAGATATGTCAAATTAGCTCCTGAATGATGGAAACAATAGATCCAATGTGAGGAGATTATCCCTCATAGGACTTCTAGCTGCAATATTGGAAACTTCCTTCCTCCAATAGATCTACAGGACTAGACTGCACAATCAATGAAGGGATTGTTGCTGCATGGAGGTAAAACCCAATGACCTGAATTCCAGATATAGATCTGTTTCTCCTGGAAGACTGAATGTGAAGAAAAAAGTGGTAGGATAAATCCTCCACTGGTTTCCTAGCTGAATGCTAGAAATAACCTCCTGAAGATGGCACCAATTCCTGATAAGGAATGTAGGAAAACCCTCTTCCTTAGAGATCACTCAAGGGAATAGGTGGGATTCCCGCTCAGGAAAATCCTGTGCTAAACAACACTACAAACTTAGCTAAACAACTCAAGAATGCATATAAATGTCTTAAGACAAATCTAGATCTAAACAGATCAAGAAATGAATAATCCAAATCATGCCTTTTATTGTGCCTTCATCTTCATTATATAGGTCATGAGCCTTCCATAGCCTAGGCCCACTCCAAAACTGTGTTGTACATGTGGACATAAGTCTCCATGGTTGATTGCGTTGTTTCTCCATGTCCTCTATCATGTTCACATGGGGTGATTACCCTCTCCATCATGTGTGCATTAAAAGCATCACTTCTCCACTAACCAATCATAATTTTTTTATGATCTTACTTTGAATGCACTATGATTTCAGTTGACCTTATCAAATATCTTCATGGTTTTACATTTAAGATCCATGATCTTATTTTATTGTTTCATCCTCCATAATCTCTCATAAATGAGACATGATCTCCATTAATGGAGTTGCTCCACTACTCCATGATTTTAGATCTAGATCTAGAATATCCACATACACACATTAAAAGTGGATTTTATTCATCTTTGAGGTTTGTGGGTCCCTGTACCCTTTTATTTACTTAATTTATTAATTCTATTAAGAATTCTAATATTCCAAATAACATGTGAAATTTTTGGAATATTACACATTTTTTCGAACACTTTACAAGCATGCAATCTACAACAATTGAGAATTTAAATCAACAATTTCAAGTGCATTAACTGGGTTAGTATCATTAATATAGATAACCAAGTAAATCCAAGATATAAATAAATAAATAAATAAAAAATCAGCAAAACCAAACAATAGTCAATCCATACAAGCAACAACGAATCTGCAAAATCGACCATATCAGAGAATCGGAGTCTTAAAACATATTTTCTAGAATCAAAGTGGGGGTTACATGGCCATATGGCACGGCTAACCCTTAATGTTGAGCTGCAACGCAATAGAAAGTCTCGGAAATTCGATTCTTTAAAACAACAACAGAAAATTTCCTAATATCTCATTTAACACTTTTATCAAACACTTAGTGTGCAAATTCATCTACAAATGTACATGGAGAAAGAAAAATCAAATTTATGTTGATATGATATTTGCATCAAACTCATGGAAACCTACTATGGACAAAAAAATCATTATAAACTGAACTTAAAAACTTTTGCAATAGATATTTGTTTAATCCCCTACATGTACATTCTCATACATAGCTGCCATGAAACTGTTACTTCATTTTTGGTTATCTCATAAATAATTTTCTAAATGTTCATAATTTTGTAATAATTTAAAGTAAAAATTTCCAATAAATTAAATTTTCCACAACACTTTAGAACGTAATAAGAAACCAAAATTTCAAGAACATTGATACATATACTTGGCAATGTACATATATGGCTCCAAAGGATGAGAGTATGATCCAACTCCAATATCCTTACCAAATCATTGTGAACTGTTCGGTTTTCCACCCAACCATATCGAGGGAGAACTTCTCCCCCTAGAACCCCTGAGATGTAAGATCTCACAAATATTACCAAAATATAGCAATATAGAGATATCCAAGGCAAGCTGAGGAAGATAAGTTTAACTTCCTCCCAATACCACTCATGGTCAGCTCCACCAGGTATAGCTACTTAGTAATTTAGTTTAGGAATTTCAAATAAATTTTGAAACAATTGGCTACCCTACAAATCTCTCACTCTCATAATATTTTTCAAATCTGTCCAACTCTTGGTATCACAATGCACTTCCCCCAAGTGATAATACATGAGGCACATATATAGGAGGAGCAACAAATTATTTTCATAAAAGAGGAGTAATATGCATGCCTTGATTTCCTTTTAGAGGAGAGTAACTCATGCCATTAAGGAGAGGTATGCATGCCTTAGTTAAGGAGAGTATAACATATGCATTAAAGAGAGTGTAAGAGGAATATTTTATGACATGTATTTAATGAGTGTAAGAGGAATATGCCATTCTTTGATGAGTGCATAAAAGAGGGTGTAATGTATAATTAAAAGAGAGAAGGAGAGAGAGTTACATAGAGCCATGAGAATCATCAAGGGGAGAGGTGTCAAGTGATTGAGGAGATATAATTCCCTTTTAATAATAATATAAGTCGCATAAAAGATAATAATAATATTAATTATATTGAGGATTAAGATGACATTGAACTACTAAGATTGATGAATGATAAGTAAGTGATTTTCCTTCAAGTATACTTTATTACCCATAGATTAGAGGTGATTTACTATTTTTGAAAAATCATACTTGAGATGCTAGACATGACTTTTTGTTTTCAGAAAGTCACTCCAAAATTTTGAGGAATAAGATTTTATTAATGAAATTCATCCCTGAGCTGCCCATGAGTGGTATTTTTCTTCTGGAGAATAGGAATTGTGCACGCATATTGTATGCATATCCGTTCCTTAGTAGATTGAGGACTATGTGCCCTGATATACTCTAAAGGTCCAAGATTCCACACCTTGATATTTTCAAATATTCAGGATTTTTCACCCTAAGCATTTAATTATAGATCCAAGACTCCATGTATTTATATTTCACGGATTTAGGACTTCACGACCTAATCCTTTTATTATATATCCAAGACTCCACATCTTCATATTTCATGGATTTAGGACTCCGCGACCTAATTTCCATGGCTTCTCATCTACTCTTCTTTGAAACTTCACGCGTCACCTTAAGTTATTGATTGTGAGCTCATACCCATATGATGGTTCATTGGTAAGGTCTTCTTCCAAGACCTGCACACATCATAATCTCATAGATTAAAGGAATGAAATGAATTTCATAATTAACTTATTCACATTTTACCAAGGATTGTGCATCACTGTCACAGTCCTTTTGGTTTTGGAGAAATGACTTCCACAGTCATTTATAAGTCGGGCATCCTTGTTTGTAATGACTAATTCCCCTGGTATATCATGCTTAGTTCGAGATTACACACATATAATCATACAAATAATGTATCATCCATAAATCATAATTAACCATATGTTCCACATAACCATTATCATCCATGGATCTGTGTCTCAATTCTGGATCACCATCCATGTCATACACCTATGTCCAAAATAGGATACCAAAAGAGAAAACATCACTAATATGATCTTAACCAAAGTCTATTGTTATACACAAAACCATAGATATTATCATAAGCACACAACAACAAAGTGACTCAAACCAAGTCTATAGCATATAAGCATGTACATAATTTGGTCATGCATAATATTATATCATTATGTCAAAATCACCATCTCTAAGTGTTATCAAAGCTATCTCACTAAGACGGGACACTACACCTTTCGCTTTCTCTTAATCAATTATTTTTTAATTCCAACTGAAAGAGTGTCTTTGAGAATTATTCCCTCCTCCTCCTCCTTCTTCAACATCTCGCCATGACATGATAGAGTAACTATCCTTGAAATTCACTTATGACGAAACGACATCAATCCAAAAACCCCTAGCCTAAGATGATGCATTCGGATCCATAAATTGAGCCATGAAAAAGTGACAGGTTGGACAGGGAGGCTCAGTGACTATGCAGTTACATAGTTTAGGTAGGAAAGGGGAAGCCTTGAGATTGCATAGTGCACATTTCAAGCTGGGCTGAGGGACATGACTGCACAATTTTAGCAGCCAATGGGACAGGCTGCAGGGATGGGCACTGGGAGAGATTACAACACAGTTTTTGGATTCAAGGAAGGTCAGGTTACTACAAAATTCAAGGGCTTAGGGGATGATATTGAGGCTTGTGTATGATAAGTGTGCAGTTCTACGCAATTCTGAAGGTTAGGGTCAAGGCTTGGTCTCAGAAATTATGTAGTGGAACAATCTTGGGATATAGGAAAATCACACTTTGCAGTGCCAAGAATTAAGGTCACAGCTAGAGGACTGAGACTGCGCAGTGCACAGCTCAAGGATGTTTGGGTGAAGCTCAGTTGTTTGGTCAGGAAGTTTTCCTAAAAATTACTGAGTACGAGACTAATGAGATCGGTGTCAATGGTGATGAACTTTGAATGCAATAAAAAATGTAGCATATCTGATGACTCAAACAACATAGATCATCCAAGACATAAAAATAAAAAAAATTTCCCTCCATGTGACAATTTTGCGAATTGTTATGACAAGTGTGACACCAAAGATAGACTTTACGGTGACTGTGACGACACTTTTGTGACAATGCTCAAAACTTTGGAAATGAGTTCGATAGGTACTCACAAGGTTAGAAAAAATCATTTTCACAAAGGTGACCTCTTGGAACCACTAGAACAATCTCATACATACGATGCGAAATCCAACATGATGAAAGGCGACACTTTTCTTATCTTGTGAAAGAAATCATAACATTCTAAGAAAACCAATAAAATTAACTTCAAAGTTTGCGACAACAATGAACAAGACCAAGGAAGGCTCCAAAATTTGGTATAGGCCAAAATTTTGGAGGGTGTTGTAGCAGCTACAACCCCTATGCAGAGAAGAAAAATAATAGAAGGAAGATCAAAAAAATATCTAAGAATTTTCCATCATTCCTTGGTCACATAATATGTCTTACATGTGATAATATTGGCCATATGGCCAAGGATTGCAGGCTACCCAGTTCCTTTGTGTGATCGAGTAAAAAAGAGAAGCTTATTCAAGGCATATCGTAAAGAAAGTTTGAAAGATATCCTCAGACCAATACGAAACATATCAAGGTTTGGAAGAGGAAGGAGCACTAAGAGACCTTAATGAAAAATTACATTCAACTTGGTATTAGGGGGAGCATGTAGTAGGAAGTGTATGAGCTCAGGGGGAGCTACAAATGGATTTTGAGGTTTGCATTTCATTTTGTCCTTATCTTAATCTCATTCTATTAGCATATTTATGTTTGCAGCAATCTATGGTTTGAACTGATATACAACATGGGGATCAAAAAATTAATTTCTAATGCCATAATTCTATATACATTATGTGATCTAGTCTACATTGTGAAATAATTCATTGATATGCTCTTATTCATATTCAATCTGAGTGATAACCATTAATTATGATCATCAATCTAGTGTAAATCGATGTGATCAATTCTAATCTGGATGCATGAATGATATGTTGTTAAGCGCTAGACAATGCTATTGTTTTGATCTAATGAAACACGGTCTGTATGAGGTTTCATACTTGTTTTGATTTGATGTGTGGAAGCATTGATATGGGAGCAATCGTGACTAATTTTACTTGTGGTTCAAGGAATGGTTTGAAGAAAAAAATTGAGAATAGGTGCTCAGTTAGTGATCCTACAATTGATATAAATTTGTACAGTAATCAACTATGAAATCGATAACTGTTTTGGTGAAATCACATTCTTTTAATATATACTTGTTATTTATGGTGTGTCAACAAAGCAGAGCCATCGATTGGTGTGTTTTATCTAAAGCATAGTGCATTCATAAATATGATGGTCATGGGCCAATGAATGAGCATGATGGCATTGATGAAGTCTATGAAACACTTAATTAATATTTGTTTAATTTCATAATTGGAACTTCTATACAAGGAGAGAATTCTTTAAATATTTTGGAGCATATTTATTTGGTTAAATTTAACCTATTTATTTGGTCCTATGAAAAGAGTGGAGCAATTTTGAATCCATGGTGCTCCAACTAATCTGGTCATGACTCATCCAATAGGTTGTGGAATGGAGTCATGGTTGAATCTAGTCCATGTATCAAGTTAGTGGCCATAGATCTAGTCATTTTGATCAAAATATATGGGTTCATAACTTCAAATTTTGGTTGTTAATAATGGGATATTCGGTCTCAAAGCATACTAATATAGTCACAAAACATGGATCTGGTTGCTTATTACCTTGATTTGGTTAAGAAGAGTTTGGTCTCCAGCTGATTTGGTTCAAGTGGTATTATATGGTTCATGCATTAAATTCATTTAATGTTGATTTAGTCTTTCATATGTTGTGAAACACATTCATTGATCAAATTATGGTTTTTTGGAACACATTGACTCCATGACTTGGTCATCATGCATATGTGAAAAGCACATATTATGGTGCGACTGGGTCAATCGTGTGAATTTCTAGATAGGTCAGTCATTATAAATTGATGTTGTATCTCAATTACATGGTTTTGATTGGATGAGGTTCGATTGTTAGTAAGTGCGTTGAGTGTATTGTGGTGTTAAATGTAGCAAAGATGTAATGAGAGTGCATAGAGGTCAGAACAAGATACAAAGTTAAATATTTCTTATGTGGTTCGATGCAGATGTGAGTCGACGTAAAATTTAGACATTTTTCCATCATAGATGTGTGATCAATTTTGTATGTAGACATTGGATACATTGAGAAATGAGAGAAACAATGTTTTGATTTGAGTGATGTTTTGTTGAAAAGTGTGTATAACACTTACAACAATATATAATTGAATCAGTGCACATTTTTCAAATGATTAATGTGATGAAGTGAGTTTAAAATTACATGTGAACATGGAGTAATTGAGAGGCAAAGCGAATGGCGTGTATATGATAGGAGTGCGACGTTAGTGTTTCTTTTGTGGTAGAACAATGTGATATCCTTGAAGCAAATATGATCAGTAGATCGATGGATGAGTGTTATGAACTACATTTTAGAGCTTGATATATGCATGGACAAAGCATTAGGGGAATTTTGAGGTCTAAAATGGGCCTCCTAAGGAAATTATAAAATAATAGTGGAAAAAATCAAATAAGATTTGATGACATCATCAAATTTTAGAGGGAAAAATGAAAAAACTACTTTTTCAACTCATATTTTCAACTTATCTCCCAAAGTTTTTACTCAAATTTCGAGCGGGAGTACTCATTGGATGTGAAATTTAATTCCTCATCCAAGGAGTACGCATGTTGCATACTTTCGATGGGTCCTACTACACGAAAAATGAGAAATACATAAAAAAACGTGATTACAATCACGTTTTTATGTATTTCTCATTTTTCGTGTAGTAGAGTTCATCGAAAGTATGCAACATGGGTACTCCTTGGATGAGGAATTAAATTTTGCGTCCAACAAGTACTCCCACTCGACATTTGAGTAAAAATTTTGGGAGATAAGTTGAAAATACGAGTTGAAAAAGTAGTTTTATTATTTTATTATTTTTTAATATTTTTTCTCTTTTATTTAAAAAATGGTAAATCATCCCCCATGGTTGACATCATCATCTTGAATCCTATTGGTTGTTATAAAGTTTATTTTTTTTGTACATTTTTCTTAGGAGGCCCATTTTAGACCTCAAAATTCCCCTAATGGATTGATAGTGGTTTTTGAAGTTTAATGGAGGAGTATGTCTGATCTAAAATGAATGTAATAGTTTTGTTACGCTAACTGTCTTTCAATTTATAAAGCATGTGCATAATTGGTTCATTAGTTTGCATAAGGATCAAGGAGTTGTTCCATGATTTGTGGATGATTTTTAGTGAATTAGAAGCATGAAATAGGCGTAAACGACAATAAATAGTAGTGTTAAACAGAGAAATGAGTCACCACATGAAATTTACACAGCAGGCATGATGAAGCAGTTCACCCCTCCTAGGCTACATCTGCTAGTCCAACTCCCAATGGCTTGTCCATCTTTCATTATGCTCAAAATTTTTCTATTACATGTAGTTATAGTGTTATAATGGTTTTTTTCTCTACACCAATGGCTCCATAATGCTCCAATTAGTGAAAAATGACTCTTCATTCACTTAGAATGGGAGAAAATTGAGTCCCCTACTCTTTTGCCTAGTATCTCCTCCACTTAACTAGAGTTATAATTGGGTAGGCTGCCAAAAATGGCATGCCTCTATCTTTTCCGTCGATTAACCCATGCAATAAATGTCATGGTTTGGGCGGTGGCCACATGTGCACCCCCAAAACCGTTAGTTACAAATGATTAGCGAAACTCACAGATTAACTGTGGTTTTAAAGGTTTGAACCGTTGTTGAAGGTTGTCAGCTAGCGCTAACCGCACGGAGGAGCTCACATTAATCGTTGCCATGTGATATATATAACGGGACCGCTGGTGGGTTGGGACTGGTGGCGGTTCCCAACCCCCAATTGTGATTTCAAAAAAATTTAAATACAACCCAACTCCTTGTGAGGCTAAGTAACTCGTGTAGCTCAGATGGTAATGTGTGCACGTGCCTAGCGGGAGGTCTAGGGGTCGATTCCTGTGGACCCTCACAAAATTTTAACATGCCATTTCAGGGACACATGGCAGCCTCAGGGCTAGCCATATGGCACCCTCTAATTGGCTCTCCCAACCCCATAAAACAAATAGTACATTGGCACTTGTCAAACCACGATTGGCCCAGTGGAAGGAATATTTCAAGGAATATTCATATTTTTCTGACTGTACATTCCAATTTTTTGTCTGTGCATCCCAATCAAACCTGGTCAAACTGTCACATTTTACCTATTTGGCATTTCAATCAGAACATGATGTATTCCTCATACGACATCAGTTGTTCGAACTATTCATGACACCGAAATCAGGAAGACGATATCTACGCAACCATCTTAGTTTCAACCCAATCCCATAACTTAGAATTTTGAGAAAATTTTATGAACTCCTAATCAATGTCTATAGTTGTGTTTTTACAAATATCATTGGAATATTCCATGTTGCAAATAAGTTGTTGCAGAGACTGGATGGCATAGGTTTAGATTGTTTATATGTTATATATCAGGCAAATACAGAGTGATTGTGCAGAGTAGTAGTGAGTTGCTTAAGGTTTATTGAGAACTGAGATAGATGATAGAGCCTAGATCTAATCTATCCTTATAGAATTGGATTGACCTGAGGTTTCTATTAACGTATGTGCAATAGAACAAGAGCTTGAGTTGGTGTTTTCTAGTATTTAAAACAGAGTTCCTATAATGAGATAATTTGAATGATGATCTAAGCTGAGTATAGCATGCCCTTGATGATAATATTATTGCTGGCTAATGATGTTGTTGCATATGTATTGGTGTTTGTTTCTAGTATATGATGCTGCCAAATTGACAGGGAAAGGTTTCATGTTGTTTCTATGCTACTATCTCAGAAATTCCCATGAATGACCTAATACTAATTTTCTGGAGTTATGTCTTGAAACCAAATGCTAGAGAATGTGTTTTGAAGATGTTGTATCCCCTATAGTGTGAAAATATGGAGACAAGATTTGAGCTGCGCACATTTTTTGTTTTGATGTAATGATCTTTGACAATGTTGGTGTGTTTTATGTCTACAATGCAAATTTGAGGGAGCATGCATGTCTATGTTCTATTTATTGATGCACAACTGTGTGGAATGATGGATAAAATGTTGTTTGCACCATCCCTATGATAGAAAAATCAGTTGTTGATAATCTGAGGCAAAGCGTTGGTTATTGTAGAGAAGGTGAAGATGTACTAGTGATATATTATTGATAATGTTTTTTCAAAGTTTTATATGAGCATGGTGATGTTATTGGTGCTAATGTGTGACTAAGTAGTCCTCGTTATTAAAAGTATGGTAGAGCATACCTTAGAGACATGTCTTTGAAACTACTATTTATATTTAAGCACTATATTTTATGTCTCTATTGTACTGTGCCTACTATTGTATTGTTTGTATATCCCTATAGTGCCTATGTATTACCATGATATCTGAGCATGTGTTGACATGGATTTTTTTATTCAAGAGAGTATGTGTACTGCTAATGTATTGTTATGGGAGTTGTGTGTGTTAGATCATGAACGTAAAGTATATTTAATTTTTTGGTATAAAAATGTCACAATCATTATTGATGTACTCCATGTTTCTAACCTTGTATATTTTGCAATTAAAGAATGATGGGTTGATGAGTTGTTAGAGTTAGATGAGTGTTGATAATGTCTTATATCTTATGTGAAATCCATGTATTGTTGAGAGTTTCTAGTCAAATGTATTGATTATATGCTAATGTTGAGATTAATTGTACGTTGATGTCTATAATGTGTTGTTGAGAGCCATTTTATATGTTTTTTCTCATATTATTGTTGAAGTATGTATTATTGATTGAGGTGCTACTAGGATATAACAACTCATATTGTAATTATCTTGAAGAAAATCACACCTATCTTGTGTCCAAGGGGAGTCTATTACACATCTTTAGTAGCTATGTGATTAGTGGAGGATTGTTGGCACTGTTGACATTGATGCCATATTTTCATAAATATCCCTTTTCCATTGATGTCAATAGGTGAGAGAGAGAAAGGAGATAAATGAAACAAGTCTTCAAAGGCTAGTTTCAAATTGAAGGATCAGTTGGGGTCATCGTCAATGTCAAAGGGGGAGAATGTTGGCAACAATGTTGTTTGGTTGGAATTAATTTAAACCTTCATATGTGTTTTGGCATTGTTTCTTTTATATCATGATTTTATGTATGTTTCTATTGTTTCAGATGGCTAGAAATATTTATTTTAATGTGATGATGCTATATTTAGGATAGGTTGTAGATCTAGGTGAAGATTATTCAGTTTTCCCCAAATTATGCAACAAACATGGATTAGATAGGGGATATTTGCATCAATAACCTATATTATTAGTGTATTATCAACATTCGTAGCCCAAAGTTTTAGGAAATAACCAACATCCATGCCTTTAGTTTGAGAAAAAAAAGAACAAGAAAATACTGAGGGTTTTTCCGATGGTATTTGGTGTGAGAGCTTATTTGATGTGGTCATACCGAGAAGTGGTGTTCAGTTAATGTGTTGATTTGGTCTATCTTGATGATGGAGAAATTAGCATAAATATGGTATGTCAGTGTTGGAGACTACTTTTAGCTATTGTGCACAATGAAGTTGAATTAATATATGTAGTAGTGATGAGAGTTGAGGTGAATCATGTATGGGTTGAGTTCATCACTATAGATGCCCTATATTGTGTATTTTTCTTTGGCTTAACTACAGTTGATGGTTAGGTTGTATGGTTGAGTGAGGTTTTATGTTTTTTCCTCTATATTTTGGCTATGTGAGTTTTTGTTCTACTGATTGTGTTGCTTGCATGAAGGTTGTTGATTATGTTTTATTATAGAAGAGGAACCAAATCGAAAATGGATGAAATGATGGTTTGAAGTGTTTAAGAAGTTTTTGTAAGTGGTGGCTTGCTAGATAGGGAGTTGGGTATTCCTTTGTTGATTGTGGCCAAAAAAATATTTTATGGAGGTTTGGGTCTCTGATAAGTTGGGGCTTGCTAAATAGGGAGTTGGGGCTTCCTAGTTATAGTGGCCAACAAATCTATGTAAAAAAAATATTTCATATTAACAGAAGAAGACAAGAAAAGAACTAATATAATGGTTTTTCTCCCCTTGAGGGTTTCCACCTAAAATACATGGTGTCATTATGTTTTTTTTCTTATGTCACAATTTGAAGTTGCATTCATGTTAAATTTGTTGTTCATGTACTATCCTACTTGTTTTTTAAGTGTTTAACTGATTCTGAAAAATTGGTTATATTTTTTAAATCAACATTATGCTTATTCACCCCCCTCTTAGTGTAACTATGTTTAAAACGATTAAAACTTCAAGTTGATCCCAAACAATAGCATTAACTTGTTATTTAAAAACAAATCTCAAAAATATATAGCAACATTGTCTAGTCACTTATTGATCCAAATACCAAGCTACAAGAATACTTTATGATTTAGCAATGAACTCCAAAACTTTTGAACCTTTGAAAACCCTCATTTTCTTTGTGTTATGCAATCACATATTGGTACAAAAATATGATGAGGTGAATTGAACCCCATTCTCCTAATTAAAAAAAATTGTTAAATAACTTCCTATCTCATTTTAGTGGATCTAGATTATATATATAGCTCTAGATCTGATTACAAGTTATTTTCTTAGTCATACAATCATCTAGATGCATCTACATTTGAATTCCTTGCTATTTGGATGCTCAATTTGGGTTGTGTGCTTAGAAATTTTCTGTAGTTGGAAAAATTATGCAAACCCAGTTTAGAAAACCAATGTTATCTCCCACATTGTGCCTTTTCATATAAATATTCCTACGTGCTACCTAAATCAAGACCCTTTAGACAAAACCCATGTGTTTTTTTTTTCTTAAATTCATTTTAATCTTCTTAAAATTCATTCCTAAAGTCTATTGTATAGTACTTGTCAATTTTAGGATGAAACTTGATCACAACTTGGAGGCTCACACATGTGAATTGGCTACATTTTGAGTCATGTGGCTACTGACAATACCCATTTTTTTCCTCCAAACTAGTTGTTGATGTGTTAATCATTGATGTGTCATCTACATATGTTGTTATAACTTGAACCAGGAAAAATATTGTTAATAATAAAACAACTTTCAACCTCTAATTAATAATAAAAATGGAATTAGTGATCCGGATCTTGGGGGGGAGGCCCCCAAGATCTAAAAAGTTGAAATAGATCTGACAAGATCTGCAAAACTAGAATGCCAGAAAAAAAAAAAGAAGAGAACACACTGCAAATAAAACCACAAATAAACTTTTTTTATTAAAACAGAGAATAACTGTAGAAGCTACATTGTGGCAGACAATCTGTCCTTTTACAAAGTGAGGCTTGTTATTTATAGCCTTTTTTGATATACAATACCATAGGTGGATACCATGGGCCAATACCATGGGTAGATACCACTTACAATACCATAGGTAAATCCCATGTGTGGATGAATACCATGGGTGGATACATACCATGGGTCACTTATAATACCATGGGTGAATAAACATCATGGGTGGATGAATACTATCATTCGATGCCATTTACAATACCATGGGTAAATTCCATGGGTAGATGGATAATATGGGTAGATGAATAACATGAGTTGATGCCATTTCTCATTCGGATCATTCCTCCCTCCTTAAGAAGCAATGGTCTCCATTGCGTGAAGTTCCCTCCTGAGAATTTTTTTTGAATATGAAGAACCACTGAAGAGAAGGGTTTTGTGTATTTAACCCATAACCGTGATGAACGAAGATCCGAGGATAGAGATACCCTGTAATGCTTGTGACCAACTGTGATATTGACAGTGTGCGGCCTAGCAAATGGACTTCGATGAAGTGTGGGTTTGTAGATGAACCAAAACCATGAAAAATGAAGATCCGAGGATAGAGATACCCTGTAATTCTTGTGACCAACTGTGTGACTAACAGTGTGCGGCCTAGCAAATGGACTTCGATGAAAATGATTTTGTGTAGTTGACCCATAACTGTGATGCTGATTGTTGATGAAGTAGCAGGTGCCTACATAGCTTGGGGTGGGAGGGCACGTCTCCAAATAACCCAAGCCGAACGCTGCTATGATCAAACTGATGAATGTGAAGTAGGTGCCTACTAAAGCGGGGTGGGAGGGCACGTCTCCAAAGGGAACCCGCTCCGAATGCTGCTCCAGATTTAAAATGAGCATAACTCGGTCAATATAACTCAAAATATTTATTGTAACCTATTTTTGGAAATGGAATGATCATTCTACATCATCTTATGTGTTTGAAACCACTATCTGGAGACTTTAGACTCTCAGATTTGCGCTAGAACTGGCACGCCGTCACAAAATTTCTGAAAAAAATAGTTGATTTTAAATCAACGATAACTCCCACATCCGGACTCCGATTCAACCGATTTTTTTTTTTAACTTGGGTGATTTTTCAAGAGGAGCTCAGATATATCTCTATTTCTCTGAAATTTTGTACTAAAATGGCGAAAAATGACAGGAGAGCCGCCGTCCATGAATTGTCATCAGAAAAATTGCTTCAACATTGCTGATTTTGAATTAGCGATATCTCCCTCATCCGAACTCCAATTTGGCCGATTTTTTTTTTAATTTGAGTATTTTTTCGCAAGGAATCTAGATCTGGTCTTTTTTTTTGCAAACTTTTTACCAAAATTTTCATATCTGATCTGAAAACTCGCCGCCCAAAAACATTCATGGATTTTGCTGAAGATTGCTGCAAAACATTGAAACTGAAATATGTTTCAAACCCTCATTCCCATGGAGGCGTAACCTGAATCTGATACCACTAATCCGGATCTTGGGGGGGAGGCCCCCAAGATCTAAAAATTTGAAATATATCTGACAAGATCTGCAAAACTAGAATGCCAGAAAAAAAAAAAAGAAGAGAACACACTGCAAATAAAACCACAAATAAACTTGTTTTATTAAAACAGAGAATAACTGTAGAAGCTACATTGTGGCAGACAATCTGTCCTTTTACAAAGTGAGGCTTGTTATTTATAGCCTTTTTTTAGATACAATACCATAGGTGGATACCATGGGCCAATACCATGGGTAGATACCACTTACAATACCATAGGTAAATCCCATGTGTGGATGAATACCATGGGTGGATACATACCATGGGTCACTTATAATACCATGGGTGAATAAACATCATGGGTGGATGAATACCATCGGTCGATGCCATTTACAATACCATGGGTAAATTCCATGGGTAGATGGATAATATGGGTAGATGAATAACATGAGTTGATGCCATTTCCCATTCGGATCAATTAGGCACTAAATGATAAACATAATTACCTTAGCCTAAGATGACATTTATACATCAAATAACACAAAAAAAGGTTGATGGGTATGTAAATAGATGATATATGAAGGAATATCAAATGTCAAAAGGGGTGGTGAAAATAAATGTCATTTTGAAGATCTGAAATCTCCCCCACACCTGTCTACTTGCATGTACCCATGCAAGAAGCATCCTTATGTAAAATCTTCCTACACAAAATAAAAACAGAAACATCCATCAATGGCTAGGAGAACCTAGTTGCATTGATCAAAATGTTGAGACCCCTTCTTGACCTAGGTATCCTCTTACTAAGTGGTTTAAGCATCATTGCTTTTCCTTCTTTCACTTCCTTATCCAAGTTTTTTCTGCATGGTTTTAACTCCTCGTAATTATTAAAAAACTTAGTGACTAATATTTCATTGAGATAAATATCAAACATTTACCTTGATCTGGCAGTAAATTTGGCCATTGTTGATCAATAGATTTAATTCCATCCATTCTTTGATGAGGATAATCATGCCTAATGTTAATTAGGTATCTGAAATAAATACCATAGCAACTAATGAAATGGAGATAGTCTTGTCAATCAATTTCATTAGAAAAATAAAATCTTATTTTACTAGAAAGAAAAAATTTCAACACAATATATAATGTGGTAGGGCCTCTTAAAGCTACAATATAAAATATTAGCTTTGGTTTCACTTGAGCTTCATTATACATACATGTCGAAGAATATATATATATACATGTTGAATCATTCATAAACCCCAATCCATTAACCCTAGATTAGAACATAATCATAGTTCCCTTGACCAGATCTACAAAATACCAGGGACCAAAAACCATCATGTCCCAAAACTATGTGCAAACCCATGCACAAAACCATAGGCGGTCCACCCACCTAAAATAGGAATTATGGGAATTTTGAGGTCTAAAATGGGCCTCCTAATTAAATTATATAATAATAGTGGAAATAATAAAATAAGGTTTGATTACATCATCAAATTTTAGAGGGAAAAAATAAAAAACTACTTTTTCAACTCGTATTTTCATCCTATCTCCCTATGGGTTTACTCACCTTTCGAGCGGGAACACTCGTTGGATGCATAATTTGATCCTCATCCAAGGCATACCCATGTTGCATACTTTTGATGGACCCTAATACACAAAAAATAATAAATACATGAAAAACATGGTCACAATCATGTTTTTTCTTGTATTTCTCATTTTTTGTGTAGCAGGGTCCATCAATAGTATGAAACGTGGGTACTCCTTGGATGAGAAATTAAATTTTGCATCCAACAAGTACTCCCACTCAAACTTTGAGTAAAATATTAGGGAGATGGGGGGGGCTATCACCCCCCTGTGAGCCCCCCCCCCCCCCGTTGTGCCTGGTGCAATGAACAAGGGGGGCTATTTCCCCTCCTATGACCCCCCCATGTGTGTGACTATTCGTGGAAATAATATAACACATACCAAACATTTTCCCACTTGTTGTTTTATTTCTGCAGGAGTCCACAAGAGAGCTTAGTCATTATTCTAGCCCTGCAACACCCATTTTTTCTCTACTCCAAGAGAACTCCTGAGTGCTCAGAGACTTCATCAATGCATCTGTAAAACTCTTCAAAGTGTCCACATTTACCAGCAACACCCTTTGATCCTCAATCGTATCTCTCACAAAAGCAATATTGACCATCAATGAGCTTTGTCTTTGAATGATAAGCAAGGTCCTTAGCCAAGAAAATTTCACTTTGGCTATCACAATCTATCATTATATCTCACTGCACCAACCACATACTTGAACACAATATTTGCAACCAAACTTCTTCCTTGCTTGCATGAGTGGCTTCCATGTATTTTTCTTCTGTAGTTGAAAGAGCCACTACAAACTGTATTTTACTCATCCAACTGACTGCACCTCTAAATAGGCTAAACACATACCCACTTGTAGATATTCTTTGGTCCAGATATGTAACCTAGCCTGCATCAAAAAAACTACGAATGTCCAAAACTATGTCCAATCATGGTCTTCCCTGGTAGCACAAGCCATAATCACAGTGCCACGCAAATATCTGAAAACCCACTTCACTATTGTCCAATGATCCTTCCCTGGTTTTGAAATAAACCTGCTCAATAATCCCACTGCATGTGTAATGTCTATTCTAGTACAAACCATTTCATACATCAGGCTACCTACTTCACTTTCATATGGAACACAGTACATATCCTCCTCTTCTTCTTTTGTCTTGGGACACTGTTCAGCAGATAGCTTTAAACCTACAGGAATAGGAACCTTCACCAGTTTAATATCCTGCACATTGAACCTCTACAATATTGTCTCGAAATACTTCCTCTGGTTTAACTAGAGCTTCCTCTTTGCTCGTCTCTCTTAATTCACATTCCCAAAATATAGTTTGTGGCACCAATATGCTTCATGTCGAGTTTAGAGAACAATTGGGTCTTCAAATCTTGGATAATTTTTTTGTCATTTACAACCAGAAACATATTATCCACATACAAGACCAAATAAATAACATGGTCACCAATTAATTTAAACTGAACACAGTGATCCTCTTTGCTTCTGGTGAAGCCAAGTCCCCATATATAGGTATCAAATTTCTGATACCACATCCTTGGTGACTGTTTTAACCCATACAAAGACTTTTTGTACCTTCATAACACTTATTTCTTACTCTTTACCGTAAATCCTTCAGGTTTCTTCATGTATATCTCCTCTTCCAGATCCTTGTGTATAAATAATGTCTTCACATCCATCTGTTCTACCTTAAAATCAAATGCAGCAGCAACAGATAAAAGTAATGTAATAGAGGTAACCTTGGCAACAGGAGAAAAAATATCATCAAAATCAATTCCCAACACCTCGGAATAACCTTTTGCTACCAACCGAGCTTTGTGTTTCTCCACCTTGCCTTATACATTCATTTTCTTCTTAAACACCTATTTTATCCTGATGGGCTTCCTTCCAACCGACAACTCCACCAGATCCCATGCCTCATTTTTGTGCAAGGATGTCATTTCATCAACCATGGCCTCCTTCCAGAGTTCTCCATCTTCTGAATCCACTGCCTCCCTAAAATTTCTGTGATCATCATTAGTGATAGTTAAAGAAAAATTTAAACATAAAGAAAATAGACTATACCTTTCTGGTTGCCTTCTTTCTCGAATTTATCTTCTCACAATTGGAGTTTGTGGCTCTTCCTCTTCTAAATCTTGTTTTGTTGGAGAGTCTGATTCATCCTCCTTTAGCTCAAACTCTATCTTCTCAGGTTCCTTTGGTAGGAATTCATGTTTGAAAACATCTTTCACCTCTCTAAACACCACATCTTGGTTGTATACAACCTTCCTTGTTTTCAGGTTCCAAAGATTGTAACCTTTTAAACCATCCTTATACCCCAATAAATATGCACCTTTCAGATTTATTATCCAACTTGGTCCTTTCCTCCTTTGGAACATGTGAATATGCATCTCATCCAAATACCCTCATATGTGAAGGAGAGGGTTTCTTACCAGTCCAGACGTAATGTGGAGTCTTATCCTCCAACGTCGATGAAGGTGATCTGTTAACCAGGTAACATGCAGTCTCCACTGCCTCTGCCCAGAATTCCTATCCTAAACTGATACCATTGAGCATGCTTCTTGAATTTTCCATCCACGTTTTGTTCATTCTTTCTACAACTCCATTTTTCTGAGGTGTGTATGGAGTATTCTTCTGTCATGCTATACCACACTTCTTACAGAACTCTTCAAATTATTATGTGCAGAACTATCCACCATTATCTGTCATCAACACTTTTATCTTCTTCTATATTAGGTTTTCCACCAGAGCCTTAAATTCTTTAAATATGTCATAGACTTCAGATTTATTTTTTAATAAATATATCCATGTATTCCTTGAGACGTCATCTATGAATGGAACATAGTACACAAACTTAACCAGTGATGGAACCAACACAGGTCCAAACACATCACTGTGCACAAGATCTAATATCTTGTTCGCCCTCTTAGCACCAGAAGGAAAACTCACTCGATTCTGATTCCCATATACACAATGTTCATAGAAATCGAAATCCAGAGAGAAATTATACATAACTTCTACCATACTATTACCATGCAGTATCTGAAGGCCCTTCTCCCCAATATGTCCAAGCCTTTGATGCCATAGCATGGTCTTTTCTCCAGAGACTGCTAATATTTCCACTCCATTTTCAAGAACCACAAAATTGTTGCACCCATAAATAAAAATGCTGCCCTGAAGCTTGTATGGAGTTCCAATCCGAACTCCACACATTAATACTATTTCTCCCCGAACCATCTTGTAGGTATCTTTCTCGAACGTTTTTTTTACCTGCATCATCCATATTTCTTACAAAAATCAGATTTCATGCCAATGTAGGAATATGCAGAAGACCAGGAAGTGTTCTAATCCTTGCACCTTGCAGCTTCATCTTTAATTTTCCACGTCCGACAATTATAGCCTTCCTATCATCCCCTAAGAATAAATCACCACCATCATGCTTCTCATACTCGTAGAACCACTCCCTATGGGGAGTGAAGCGAAAGGATGAAACTGAGTCAATCAACCATGCCTCATGATCTACATGTGTATTTGAAGAAGAAGCCAAATACACATCCCCACCTTCATCTATGGTGGTTTTTTCCTTTGCAGAAGGAGCATCATCAAATCCCTTTCCTTTCTCAAGAACTTTAGATATGCATTCCTTTTTGAAGTTCCCTTTGTTTCTGCATTTCCAACACACCTTTACAGGATTTCCTGGAGATTTATATCTCCCACTCGAAAAATTATTTTTGTTTCTATTCTGGGACCTTCCTCGTATATATAAGGCATCTCCAATTTGGCCCTCCATATTTCTCCATCTCATTTCCTCCGACAACAAGGCTCAGACAATTTCATCAAAATTCAAGGTAGTTGTATTGCTACCTATTGCAATAACGAAACTATCCCACCAATCTGGTAGAGAACACAAAAAACTGATGCACTTATATTCGTCTAAGATTTTAATATCGATAGATGATAACTGACTTACCACAGTATTGAATGCATTTAGATGCTCTGTCACCAAGTCTCCATCCTTCATCCTTAGGTTATACATATTTTTTCCCAGGAACAGTTTATTCACCAGAGACTTAGATTGGTACAAATTCCCTAACTTGACCCACAAAGTATTCACCATAGCTTCCCTAGATACATTCAACAATACCAAATCTGAGATACACAATCGTACTGTGCTCTTTTCCTTCTGATCCAACTTCACGCATTATTCATCTAACATTGTCATTGGTTTAGTACTCAGATCTACCGTGATCCACTGATCTTTATCCACCATCAGATTCTTCAATAACTCAAAAATTTGACCATAAAATTTATGTATCTCTATCTTTCCACTACTCTCCATCTTCTTTCACTATAAGAATCAATCCTACAGATCTCCCACTGAAAAAGTCTACCACAGGCCCAAGAAAAAAACCCCTCAGAAGCAAAGGTATCCCCTTGAAGCTGAAACAACTTCGATACCAAATTCAGGATTTAACCATATACATAAATTATCTACAAAAAAAATCTTTAAAAACTAAAAATAAACAATAGTGAGAGCATAAAACATAAAACATATATACACAGATATTTTTCCCCTGGATCCCAAACTAAGACTACCAACTTGATTTTTCATTATATTCCTTTTAGTGTTACAACACATATATATACATGCCAAATCATTCATAAACACCAATCCATTAAACCTGGATTAGAACATAACCGTAGTTCCCTTGACTGGATCTATAAAATACCAGGGGCCAAAAACCATCATGCCCCAAAAACATGTGCAAACCCATGCACAAAACCACAGGTGGGTCTGTGTGACTCTTCGTGGAAAGAATATAACACATACCCAACAATTTATTCTTTGTGAAAAAATAATATTTGACTTCAAAGATGCTCATCATAAATTGGCTTATGTTTCGTAAGTAGAATTACTTCAAAATAATGAAACAAATGCACCTATAACATTTTGATACCTATTATGGTCTTGCACAGGTACAAGAATGTTGTATAATTCAAAAAAAAATTCCAGTTTCGGTGTCACCACTAATACTCCCATACCTTTTAGTTTCTCAAATAAAATTAATGTCTAATATTTAGCTAGTGCCTTTAGTTTATGAATAGTCACTAGCTCAATCCAAATAATCAAGCCCCTTCCCCTTACATCTCCTATGAATCCATGTTTATCCTAGAGATATCTTAAGTGATCAAGTAAATAAGAACCCACAATATAAAAAATTCTTGCCATTTTTCTTTATCTAACACCTTTAAAACAGAAAGGCCACCAAAAGAGGAAATAGGATTTCCCCCAAATGTATTGAATGAATATGTTCTTCCAATATACTTTCAATTTTAGGATTTGTTATAATTGGTCCAAGGGGAAGCCCATTTCAAATACCCTTCTCCATGGTCACTAACACCCTGTGTTTCAAAATCCCAGTAGTGACTTCCTGTGCGACCAAAACATGTATGTACTTCATCTTATATACAAACACCTCCAATATTTTGAGAATATGTGTACACAGTTGGTAAGTAACCAGGAGCCAACTCCACTACTCCCCCTTCACCCTATATAGTATTTGTGATAAAGTCATAAACATATCCTAAAATTCCAAAGTTAATATGATCATTAACATCCTTTACATATTTCTCTCCATAAGAGCCAAATAAATTTGGGTATCTTGTGATGGAAGTATGAAAGAGAGCATTTATAACATCAATAAAAAGAATTGTACCTTGTGCCTACTTTCAATTCCAATTAGCAAGGTATCCATACTTTAGGTGCATCATTCATAGCTTCTAAATAACCCTATAAATAACCTTAATGAGAAAAGTCTAATTCTATTCATTTTCCACTTCGCCACCTTGTTTTGTTGTAGATGCTCTCTCAAAAATTTTGAACTTGTGTTTTCCAAATAATGATGAGCTTTAAAATGAGAATCGTCATTTCCCCTTCTTAATGAAAATTTAGACTTCAATTGTCCCTCAAACATACCAAATTGGTTTTGGGATGCATGTCTTGTCTCATCCCAATCAGCATGAACCCATTATTCTTATGGCCCATTTTCATTGTTGAAATTTTTTCTCTTTACATAAACTTCTACTTTTATTAGTTTCTCCTTTCTCTAGATAAAGATAACCAAAAATATCTCACTAAAGAAAAATATCTAGTGCTTTAAAAATATCTTGAATTAATCAAATTCAGACTCTTTCACTCTCCCCGAGAAAATAAAAACAAACAAATCTATTGTCTATGCAACAAAAACCCACATATCAAAAGATAAATTCCATCCCTTTACTGCAGTAGTGTCCACATCATTTTGCGACTAGTTTCCTTGAGTATCTTTATTTGTGATTGAAGTATTCTAAGCAATCAACATTACAAGGTGTTCAAGATGATGCCACTAAATTGATCCATTTTTGTGGATAAGAAGCTCCCTTAATATTTTTCTCATATTAGGATCTAGATCATCAAGTAACGTGCCTATAATAAAAGGATATGCACTTGCAACCAACTTATATTCATGATCCATTTTTTTTCCTTCTAGAGATCCCACAACTCTTATCACTAATTCATAGTCGAGAGGCAAAGAAAAATTGTACTCATACATGACATAATATAACTGGTTCATAATACCTTGGAAATCCAAGCTTTATTTTTTTGATTAATCATGAAAATATTCTTGCAAAGAATCAACAATAGTATTGTTGAGGAGGTAAATCCCCTCTGCGGATAGAGGCGATCCCTACTAGCCCAGCAGGGGTCTAGCAACAAACAAACAATGTCATGACGCAGGTTCCTAATTACGAATGCTTGGGAATATGGAGATTCGGGCTTAGGCTTCCATCAAGACGAAAGCTTGCCATTGATTTGAGCAAGCTTTTATAGATGAGGAAGGAGGAGTTGGGATCCCTATTATTATGGGATTGGCCCTATCAACAAGGAAGGTTCCATGGGAGGTGGCAAAACCACTTCCCTCCATAGAACTCCCGCAGCCAACCTCCCAACTCAAGATAGGTGATGGTTTGTTAATTTGTTAGAACTCAACTCCCGCCATCCATATTTAAAAAACAACTCCCAAATTGGGTGGCGCGACTACGGCTCTGTGACAGAGCGCCAGGTGGCGCGACCTCTTTGCATTAATTTCCCCATTGGCGCGAGTACTGAACTGCTTGCCCGCGCCAATGCTAAAAGGGTTGTTTTTTATGACTTTTGCAAGGAGATGTCTCAAGGGCAAATAAAGCTCATGTTCAGAGGGATGCATTGATGATGATTTCAAGGCATCACAATGTTCACAGGTCATAGAATGGGTCCTCCATTGTGCGGGATGGGGAATGGTAAGGACGGTGACAAATTACTGTGTAACAGATGCCCCCTAAAGTATGAGGCCCGAGAGGGAGAGGGGTGAAATGCTTTACGAGAACATGTCCAACTGAAGGCCCGCCGTCAGAAAACCTACGCAGAAAGATACAACTGCTATCTCAAGTACATGATGTATAAGTGGTATGGATGCAGCCATCTGAAACAAAGTATGCTATAATCCGGATCCAGGGTATGGGCGCATCCATCCAACTAAGATCAAACAAATAGACTCGGGTATGGTCGCAGCCATCCAATCAATGAGTCATGTACATAACGATAATAATCCACAATCGCAGCCTGGATTACAACAGACACAATCCAGGGTCTTGCGCTCCATCTCGACCCAACAGAGTACAATTTCAAGCATGTGAATATGTGAGCTGAAGTCGAACATGCAAGAACATCGTCGGATTACCAGCCAATGATGAAAGCTGTTAACCGACGCGAGAGAAACCACCAATAATGACAATGGTTCTCAAGGTACTACAGGTACAATCTACGGCGTGCGAATAAATGAGTTGACGTCGAACACCCGCAGAATCACTCGATCGGAGGTCAATGATGTAAACCTCTCGTCGAATGCGACGAACCTGCCATTGAGGCATGCAGGCTCCAAGGTACCATAAGGAGTCTCTAGACCAACTTCCTGGATAATGAGTTGAAGTCGACAGGAAGTGACCTTGATCGAAGGTGGGCCATAATGATTCCCACATCATTGACACGAGACAGAGGAACATAATGTTTGTTGTGAATTAGGATCATATGAGAAACAGAGGAAGGTTGATATTTGCAGAGGCCAACTTCTCTTGAACATATGAACGGCACGACAATGGACTTGGCAGTATTTGACATCAACGGATCAAAGGTCATGGCGACGAGGCAGTGAACAGATGAGAGGTCAAAAGAGATTACCCAAACCCATGGAAGCAAAGTGAAGCAGCGAGATGAGATGTCCCCAACCCGACACGAATGCAGACAAGTGCCATGTTCAAGAGAGACATACTGCCGACGACAACGACGATGGTTCCATTTTTCCCCCACCATTTCTGGCGAGTACCCCAATTATTTTTGATAACAAGCTTGAAGGGGATAGCATATGCTTGTGATATAAGTCCGCCCTTCGGGCGAATCCATCCTAGTGCATTTAACGAGTCCTAGGAAGGAGAAACTCGGAGAAACGTCATTTCGACGGAATCCAATGTCATCAGGGTTTAACGAGTCTGACAAAGGAAGAACTCGGCGTCTTTTCATGTTTAGAGAGTTTGAAAAGACAACGGAAAAGAAAAATCCACAGGTCCCTTTTCGTAAATAGTTCCCCAGATCCGAAAAGGTAGAAAACAATATCCGGGAAAACCTCCTAGTCGCGATAGGCTAGGGTATTCCTTTTTCGTAATCAATCCATCCCGGCCCGAAAAAGGGTTAAACTTATACTGGGTGGATGTCGATTCGTGTCCATTTTAACGAGATCGAAACGACAAGGGCCTCGGCGATCTTTTCATATTTAGAGAGTCAGAAAAGAGATGAAAGATGACTCCGGAGTGACTTTTTCGTGTATTTACCGAGTCCGAAAAAAGTATAAAATACAACTCGTGTCCATCTTTTTAAGTCGCAAAAACCTGCTGCTGCACATACCAAGCAAGCGTAAAATCCATTTTCGACATAACATATGCAAATATTTGACAAAAATAACTTTTAAAGCTCTTTTAACGTCGAAAAGTTATAAATATGTCTAATTGGTAAAAAATGAAATTACTTTTTACTATTTACCTTGTGGAAAGCAACAGTGGTCCTTTTGGAGCAGAATCTTCTAACGGTGATCGCGACTAATCCAGGCAACCATTCAGCTTCTCGTCTGTCACAGGTAAGAGGCGCTCCTTTGCTCTTCATTTCCATACATTTTTTAATGATTTTCCCTTAGAAATCAACTTTGTGTGGCCACTTTTAAAATTTTAGGGCCGGGCCCATTGGCGCGGGTATCGGGCACGGACCCGCGCCAATGAGCTCTTTTTACTAAAGGGCTCGCGCCACATGGCGCGACTGTTAGCAAAACAGCCGCGCCAGCGGCCGAACCTAAATTTCCGCCCAAAATTTCGACTTTTAAACCAAATTTCTTGAAATTTGAAGCTCACCAAAGATCTAATCAGGGGTTTTTGACCATGTGAATGCAGATAATCACTCAAAATGGCAATCGAATGGAAGGAACGAGAGCACGGAGACGAGGATGAATAGGCCATGCAAAGCCAAGCTTGCATGAACGCACTTAGAAACTGTGGATTGAAGAAGTTCTTCCTCACGCCATGTTTACGAGCTCAGCCCGAGCTCCTCCAATATCTAATCAGCATCTGGGATGAAAACGAACAAGTGTTCAGGCTACAAGACCATGTGTTAGAGTTGGAGGTCACTGATGTTTATTTCATTACCGGATTGTCCCGCAGAGGTCCAATCCCTGTGCTGACTGGAAGCAGACCATCCGCGGAAAAGATGGAACAAGTAATGGCACGGGTGTGCCGAGGGGCACAAACAGGATCAGGAAGCAAGAAGGTGGATATCTCCACCATCCCAGACCTAGCACTGAGAGTAGTTCTCCATACCATTACGCGGGCTGCTGGGTCGCAGGCTCCACACGAGGCCACGAAGACCCAACTCCTGTTGGCCTCAGAATGCATGGGTCCCTTACTGTTCAACTGGGCAGAAGCAGTAACTATCAACATGAAAAGGCAGCTCACAAGGTGCAAACAGGGGAAACTGAAACAGTTCGGTTATGGTTCCATCTTGGTATCGTTCATTCTGGAATGCATACCAATCTTCCAGGGCCAAGGGGCCGCAGTGGCGAGTCCGATACCACGAGAGCCACGAATGGCTCGCTGGGCAGCACTGATGCCCAGATCTGGAGGTGGCCAACAGATGTCCTGGAGGCCAGATTTCTTTAGGTGGCTACGGCACCAACTGATCGTCGTGGAAGATTGGCCCTATTCGGGAACTGACTTTACCGGGGACCCAGATCTCCCACTACCAGAAGGAGATGACTGGGACGAGGAGCTGGGTAAGACCTCATATTTTTTGATTATGTTTACATGTTTTTTTTTTTGTTAATACACATTCGTCTTAACACAATTATATATGCATGCAGATGTAGGACCTGAGAGACCAGCCGGGATGTCTCCCATCTCCCGGAGGACACAACTCGCCCCTGAGATCCAGGGGGAAGGCACCGGAGGAGAGGAACTGATCCAGAACCTCGAGGGGATTGCCCATGGGATCCCAGACTATGCCCGACTATCAGACGTACCGATGGCATACCAGCGCCACACGGTGGGAGTTCCGAACCGAATCCACCGAATCCTGAGGCGCCTAGTGCGTGCAGTGACGTGCTACCATGAGCACCATGCGGATTAGTCCTTAGGATTTATGCCACACCTATTTTTGAGAGACATAGTGTCTCAGGATGTACTAAGACGATTATGTATATTTTTGAGTTTTGTGATGCACATTGTGCAAACATTTCGACACACATATATATATATATACATATGACTATTTTGGATGGATCTTGTACATGTGATGATGTTTTTATATGTCATGCAAATGTCTAATACAGATGTAATCTAATGTATCAGTTACATAACAAACGACCCAATGCAAAATGTATTCACACAATGTATCTAATCACACATTTCATTTTTACGCAAGCTTAAAAGCACACATGAACACACACATATGCAAACTATGCTTGAAATGAGGAAGACGGGCATGCCCCCCAGCATGATGTCTCAATTCGAGGTGCATGCCCCCCAAGCTTCAGTCCATTGAAAATGGAGTGAAGGTTCAAAACAAAAAATCGAATTGAACATGCTCGTGTTTCATTATTTTAACTTGGTTGACACACTTAAGGAACCATCCTCAAACAACTTGTTTCATTGTTTTTAGGAGCTCGACACAAGGGGAGGAACTATGCTCCAATGACCTTGTTTCATTTTTTAAGGAGCTTGACACAAGACAATGAACTGTGCTCCGAGATCCTAGTTTCATTTTTTAAAGAGCTTGACCCAGGGAGGAAACCATGCTCTAACCGACTTACATCAAAATGAACAAGAAGGCGGTGCTTCCAAGAGTTCCACTCCTGATGGAAGGAAAACATCCTGGAAGTCAGGACCCAATGCCCCCAGCACGTTATGCACAACGGCATTATCACTGAGCACAGGCACGGGGTAAGTAGACACATAGTTGACCTGCGGTGGAGCAGATACAATAGGTGGATAAAAACCAGGAGGGGGTGATGGCGGACCAGTTGCCACATTAGGACCAAAGAAGGACAGCTGATCAATGGTCACGATCCTTCCTTCATGCGGAAAACAGGCCACACGAAAGAGGGAGGAGACGAGCGCTCCCATGGCATAGGTGTAATCGCGCCCCAAAAGCAGATTGAAATCCAAGGGGCCTGGAACAACCATCACGTCCATATGGACGGTTTTGCCTCCCAAAGTAACCGGTAACCTTGGAAGGATCCCCAACGGTTGACTCGTCCTTCTGTTAAAAGTCAACAGATTCTGCGTAACGAGCGTGACGACGGCGAATCCCGAAAGCACGGTGGTTGAAGACGGGGGCTACTAACGAGAGGCACCTTCGTATAATGGTCACCGTGCAACGGACGGGCGCATGCGCGTGATCTCGAAAGGCACATAAGACGAAAGGCGAAATCCTGCAAATTGACTCCAATCAAAGGAGGCGATCAGACTACTCGGAGGGGCTACCATCGAAATGCGAAGGTCTTCCCCTGATGTTACGGAAGCAAAAGCCTCCTCCATGACCTCCATCTCGAAGGCGGGAGGAATATCCTCTGGAGCCTCCATCATGGGAGGCGGAGGAGCGGCTTCTTGAAGCACAGGGACAGGAGAATCTTTCTCCAAGTCTGACGAATCTGAAGAAACCAGAAGGACATAGAGGATGTGGGGTCCCTCTCGACGGAAAGGAGCACAATTTTGCCGAAGTGGGCAGGGCAGGTCAACGAATCCCTACGACCAATGGTTGGTCGAGGAACGGATTCGTGGTCGGATGCAGAGTGGGATGGTGAGGATGACTCTTGACCAATCATAAGATCAGCTGGCGGAGGACTCAAAGAAAGCTGATTATAACCCAGAGGAAGGCGTGGTGTAGAACCGGTCGAGTTGTCCAAAACTAGTTTGGCTTCATCCATATAAAGACAAAGGTGAATGGCATGGTGCTCTTCACACAACTTGCAGGGATTGGTGATCTTACCCTGCTTCTTAGAGTTCTTATCAACAGCAGCTGAAGACGCGCCCCCAACTTGGCTCCCGGAAGTCAAAGGCAACGGTGGGCGGCCGTTGGACCATACTTCGAGCACCTTGGGAATGCCAGGGCAGTCTCGAAGAAGATGGTCTTCCGTGCACAACAGGCAAGGGAACTTGACTTTCCGTGGAGGGTTGGAAGGTTTATCAAGAGGAGATTCCCCATGGACAGTAGCCGTACATTTAACCTCTCGCTTATCAGACTTCTTCTTCTTTGTCTTCTTCTTCTTCTTCTTAGCCACCTGGTTACTTGAATCCAGACTTTCACCAGGCGAAGTAGAAGAGGAGGACGCAGAAACAGGCGAAGAAGGGGAGAGGTCCACCTTGGAATCAATATGAGGTTGTTCAGGTGGAGGAACTGATTGAACAGTAGTGGAGACATTCGGAACTACAGAGGTTGAGAACAACCAAACAGGCAACCCAACAGTTAATCCAGGAAGGGACAACGTCGCCATGTAAGGAGCACCAACATTTCCAAAAGGAGGAAAATGACCGGGATTCCCTTCTGAGGGGATTCCTTGGTTGGTGAACTCTGAAAAAGTTGCCATCAAACTCAAAACCACACACGGGCTGAAAACGAGTTAAGACACACGATCAAACGGTCAACAAGCAATGTCTAAATAGGTGTGAAATCGTGGGCGATTAATTTTACCACATTGGAAAGTAAGAGATTCTACCGTTTCATGTTTTAAGAGTCAAGAAACGATAAAAAGATGACTCTATCTCTTTCAGAGTTGACACAAGCGTGAAAGGACAAGCGCTTGACGGTCTTTTCAAGTTTAGGGAGTCAGAAAAGACCAAATGACTGCTCAGGAAAAACTAGGCACAAAGGGTGTACCAAATATCCGTGGACTGCAATATACACCTTGGTTTCAAAAATGAAACAGAAATCGACCAAGGACTTTCCGTACGTGCAGGTAGTCTCCCCGAATGCTGTGTTCGGTGTATCACGGGTATAGGGCAGCAGACTCGGCTTCCTATGGATAAAGGATTGAAAACCTATAGGGTCTCCCTTTATATACGCGACGGTACGGGGAGCGCAAGTCCGTACTAGCGCTGTCTAAAGCCAACAGGCGAATGACAGCTGCTAGGTTTAACGACGCCGGAACACGTCTCTAGCCTAGACTTTCTAAATATGTTTCGTTAAGTTCCAATGCTGCCTTAGGTTAATTGAATAAATTTTACAGTTGATCTTCAATTAAGTTTCAATTTCCAGGCCCTATCGTATGTAGTGTCTCCTAAATGCAGAGCTATATGCCTCAGTGCAACATTTCGTTCGATGAAAACTAATTAGAGAAGAGTTGAGAGATTTTATACAAACGAAATGAACGGAAACCAAACAACGAGCTCTATAATGCAACTAATGCAATTGACAACTTTCCATTCAAAACACTAATCACTAGCGATGTGGAAAAAGTTACAATTTGCACTAATTAACAAAAGCAAAAGAGATTTTTTTTTTTATTTTCAATGTTTAATGGCTAATATGCACTAATCAAACTTGAAAATGAATGGAGCAACTTGAGAAACGATATCCAAGAGAGCGAAACAAACACATTCCACTCAACAACACGAGCAATCAGATCCCCAAATCGACCAAAGTCTCTCAAAGCAAGAAAAAGACTCAAAAGCTTCCAATGGACCGTGTGATCCAAGTCCAAAGCAAGCCCAAACGAGTTTCGAATGAAGCAATGAACAATCACCCAAAAATCGCAATGAAACAATGAACAACTACTCAGAGAACGTGGAGAATCAATCAGATAGTTGACAGGACAATCCAAACACCAAAACTCCCAAGGAGGGCTCGATACACCAAGCCACTAGATGACCTAGGGCTTGAAACGTGAAATCGGTAGATAGAAGCAAACAACCGAAGGACAAAGGTGAATTCCAGCGAAACAAGACTCCAACACACTCAGGCAGTCGGAAAATCAAGAAGAAAAACACTGATCAACTTCAGAGAGCTCAAAAATGAGAAATCTCAAAAAACTTACAGGGGTGGCGTGACTGTAAGAGTGAAACTGGCGCCAGAAGGCTATTGGCGCGGGTTGTACAAAGGCAACATGCGCCAAGTGGCGCGACTGTCGGGTTAAAAACCGCGCCAGTCGAGTTTCTCAGCAAAAAATTAAAAATAAGCTACTCCAGAGACAGACCAATGCAAGCTAAGCAATCCAAGAAGCAAAAACACACAAAAATCCAACCCAGAAGGTTCATCAAGCAAGGAAAAACAAGATACAAACGGCAAGGCAAGACAAAGACTCCAAGTCGTTCAGTCTGCAAACCAAACCGGAGATCGACTGAAGTAGCGTTGATCTACTCCGCTAATGCTAGGCAGAAGCATTTCGAAGGCTATCTGGCTGTACTTCAGACTCCGTCTACAGTTTACAAATCAAACAACAAGGCGGATCTCCTTGCGAAGTCGCCAATTGCGGGGGTAAATCCCTCTGCAGACGAGCGATCCTACCTAGCCCGGCGGTCTGGCAACAAACAAACAGTGTCATGGCGCGAGGTTCCTAATTACGAATGAAAAAGAAGTGCAGATAATGCAGATAAAACCTACACTACTACATTCATGATCCAGGCTTTGTTTAGGCAGCTTTCGACCAAATGTCGGAAATTTTCCCAAATTTTCATCCTTGGCTTAGTCGCTGTCATGACGTCTATAGAAAAGTGTCGTAATCCCGACACTTAAACTAGTGTCGCAATTACGACCTTTAAAGGAAGACGTCGCAATTGCGACACCATGGCCCAAAGCGTCGCTATTGAGACGACTCTAAACGTCGCAACGGCGACACAATGTCTAGGTGTCGCCATTGCGACGTTTGGAGGCACCGTCCTAATAGCGACGCCTTTTCCGCCGTCGGTATAGCGACAATTATTTTCGCGCTACATAAAAATACCAAACTTATATGGGCGCTACATAAAAATTTGAAACTTATATGCGCGCTACATAAAAATGTTTGGTATTTGTCGCAATAGCTACGTTTGATATCACGCGCGCATTCGCTCTCTGCTCTTGCAGAACAGCATTTGCGGTCAGCATTCGAGCTCAGCTCTTGCAGAACAGCATTTGCCCTCGGCATTCGCCCTCAGCGTTCGCCCTCAGCTCTTGCAGAACAGCATTCGCCCTCAGCGTTCGCCCTCAGCTCTTGCAGAACAGCATTCGCCCTCAGCTCTTGCAAAATGGTAAGTTCTTACTGCAGGCCCTTCCTCCTATAGTAGGGTTGACTCTATTTGGGTTTTTTTGGTCAATTCCATTGAATTGTGTTAGGCTGTAGGGTTCTCTCTAGATGTCAAGAATCAAGATTCAATACCCTCTATTATCTTCATCACCCAATACAAGATTTAAATTTTTCCCAAAGAAACGCTTATTAATTTGGCAGCCATTATTACTCCCTGCTTTAAAAACCCTACATTTAAATGAAAACAAGCATTGCATTTCAACTACAAAAATCTATTAGTGTTCAAATGTACATGTGTGCTACATTAACGTCTGATTTCACGCGCGCATTCGCCCTCCGCTCTTGCAGAACACCATTCGCCCTCAGCATTCGCCCTCAGCTCTTGCAGAACAGCATTCGCCTTCAGCATTCGCCCTGAGCTCTTGCAGAACAACATTCGCCCTCAGCATTCGCCCTGAGCTCTTGCAGAACAACATTCACCCTGGATTCCCCCTCAGCTCTTTCAGAACAGCATTCGCCCTGCATTCGCCCTCAGCTCTTGCAGAACAGCCTTTGCCCTCAGCATTCGCCCTCAGCGTTCGCCCTCAGCTCTTGCAGAACAACATTCGCCCTCAGCGTTCGCCCTCAGCTCTTGCAGAACAACATTCGCCCTCAGCTCTTGCAAAATGGTAAGTTCTTACTGCAGGCCCTTCCTCCTATAGTAGGGTTGACTCTATTTGGGTTTTTTTGGTCAATTCTATTGGATTGTGTTAGGGTGTATGGTTCTCTCTAGATGTCAAGAATCAAGATTCAATACCCTCTATTATCTTCATCACCCAATACAAGATTTAAATTTTTCCCAAAGAAACGCTTATTAATTTGGCAGCCATTATTTCTCCCTGCTTTAAAAAACCCTACATTTAAATGAAAACAAGCATTGCATTTCAACTACAAAAATCTATTAGTGTTCAAATGTACATGTGTGCATCACTTGTGTAGGGTATTCCTTTCCACTTTCACATTATCCAAGAATGTGTGCAGTATAGTTCATATTTTTTGTGATTTAGATTATCTTGAAAAAGGAAAGGTAAATTATTTCCCATGGAAAAAGAAGGTTTTCCCTTTTTATGGGTTGTTTGGACTTACGTGGAAAAATTTATGGTATGCCTTTCATATTATGTAGTTTAAATTTGAATTAACAGATTATTCTACATGAAAATATAATTACCTATGTGATGTCCTTCATCACTAATAAAAATTATAGGCTTTCAATTTCCTAGACTCTAACTCATCTGATGCTAAATTCTAGGTTCTCATTGGTGGATCACTCTTCCATTGATTTCCTTTCCCTCTAGATCTTGTCATACTTTAAAATTCATCAATGATACATATATTATTTCAGGTATCCCAAAAGGCTTTATAGTAGAACATATTGTGAAGTTTTTTGACACTTGAGGATTCTTTTTAGAACTGCAACGTGGTCTATGCTATCGAGTTATATATCAAGCAACTTGTCCTTAATAACCACACTATGAGGTAGGTTCAACCAGTTTGAACTTGTTGGGACATAGAATATGAAGTTGTGTGATGAGTCCATATCACAAGTCTATTATGGTGAAAAAAGTGAAGACATGTAATGATAGTTATTATGTTAACATTACTAGAAACATTTTTGAAATTATCCATGCTATCAAGATGTCAAAATTCCAGGCATTAGGTGTCAACACTCGTAGCTAATAGATAATAATAATAATATAAAAAAATCACAACTTTATTCTTGAAATATGATTGTTACACATTGGTAACCTAGTTCATGAGTTACTATCACCTAAAGATTGCAAAACAAACTTAAAATATAAATTAAACCAACATGAGAATCCAACTAAGGGTTTCTCGACAAAATCATGCCATAACCTGGCATCTTGAAACCCAAATTTTAATCCATCATAAGTAATACAATGCAAACTCAGATGGATTTTCAATGCATGTTTGCATGCTACACTTATTCTCTGTCTAGATATCATTTTTTAAATGGAACCATTAGTCAAGCCCACAGTCCTTTTTATGTGAAAAATTTCAGCTCTGTTTGAGCTCTTTTTTGCTCCACCACCTCCATAAACCAGTGTTACACGGGGTCTCGCCCCCCCACCTAGGGGTCTAGATTCCTCGCCCCCTCGCGCTCCGGGGTCTTGGGGACTTCTAGGGGATGTTTCCCTCACGCCCCCTCACGTCCCCTCACCGCCCCTTTTATTTTATGGTTTCGTGTTAAAAGTTGATGTGCCACTTAGCATATTTGAGAATCCAAGTGATTCTGATTCAGATGGTGACATGGTTGATCTTGATATATTCGTGAAGAAGTTGGATGCAGAGACTAGTGGGGCATTAACTTGAGCATTTATGCTCATTTATCATTATGATGATATCATTTGATATTCATATGTTATGTTTTATGTTTTATGTTTCAGACATAACTTATTTGCGTTTAAGTTTTATGTTTGAGACTTGAGTTGTAAACTTCAGTTTAAACTCTATTTTGAATCTTGATATAATATGTCATATGATATCTTAAACTTTATTTTCATTGTACATTGTTAGTAGTTACATTAATGATTATATAGTTACAAACTTACAAACTTACATGCATGATTGTATGATGTATGTTTTAACTATTAACTTTTAAATTTGTTTCAATTATATGATTCATCATTCATCGATTTGTAATTTTATCATTTATGATTTATCTTTCATGATGCAAGTGTATGATGACTGTATATACATTCCTTGCAAAAGTATAGTTACATTTTAAATATTAAATTTTATAATTTTTATGACCCCGACGTCCCCCCACGTTTCCTGAAAATTGGTAGGGAGCTTTTGCATAGGCCGCTCCCGCGCTCCCTCGTCCCCTCGCTCCCACCTCCAGGGGACTTGGTGGAACATTGCCATAAACATATGCAAACATATATCATGATCTTAGAATCCATTACATATGTATGTGCCAATGTTCCATAATCTTGCCCCATCATCAATTTAAGAAATTTCCATTGACTATCAAATTATGGAGGGGGGGAACTTTTTGCTGCAACATTTGGCTCAAAATCAGGGACCATCTTCGTATGAGGTGAATGAGAACTATAGATATTTTAAGAAGTAGATTAGTGCCTTTTCCTCTAGCCATGGAGTCATATACAGTCATCCATCACAAAAATTTGTCTTTGTTCATTCTCACCTTGAAAGTTGCAAAAAATCATGCCCTAATTGAAACGACACTAAATTTGAAAGATATAATAAAAATGCAAGCTAGAAGTGCCCTATTAATACAAGGGGAAAACCTTCCTACCTACCCTAACTGAGATAAATTTTGATTGAATAGGAAACATGATATTTCCTATGGAGTTGATAACATCGTCAGCCTTGGGAACAATCATACATTTTTGTTTCAAGGAAAATTTATAACATGGGAAAAATTGAAATAGCGGAGAAAATCAACATAACTATTACCAAAACTACACATGAAAAGATCATACCTGGAAAACTACTTCATTTAATCAAGAAACAAAGCAAGAATAATCACTTGAAATAATTGTGGAAATTAATGACCTCAATAAAATAAACCACTCTTAGATGCTTGTCTGAGGTCATGTAAAAACATGATCTCTTCCTTTCATATAAAGTGAATACATTGAATACATCCCAAATACAGTTCTCCCCTTTCCCACGAATAGGAATACTACTTAAATATATCATTTGTGGATTGAATGTTTGGGTGCCTTAATGTGCAATGACATGTTTCCAGGACTAAATTCAATGCAAGGCATATTTGAAACTCTAACTCTGTCTTCCAGTGTCTTATTAGAAATTATTTGAGTTTTAATTTTGTGTTTTCAAGTTAGATATTGTTTTCAAGTTTTTACATTTATAATTTTATTGCAATGTGTCAGACTGATCAGAGCAGTGCAGGAACAACCCCGAGACGGGATGATCATGGAAAGAGGCCAGCAAAAGAACATGTAAAGTGCCAGAATTGCTCTATCTTCAGATATTTTAGTTATTTACATAATTGAAATAATATTAATTTTGTTCAAATATGCAGACACCTAGCCATGGTACGCCTGATGATTCCCTCTTTGAGGAAGAGCTTTTTTCATCCCTATCTCCAGTGTTGTTGTTGCAAAAAAAGGCACGAGATGCAACGTCGGAATTTAAAGCTTTGATAGATGCGCCTCAAACACCTGAAACAGAAGAGAGGATACAACATCTTATGAGGCAGCTAAATAGATATCAGGTAATAATAAAAATTCAAAAGGATATTTTTTTTGTTCTGCATGAGATGAATTGTGATAGTTTGATTTTTAATTTTTACATTGATTAAACTAACAAAAAGTTCTTTTGTATGTAGCGTTTTCTGGCACTTGCTAAACCCGGTGTTGGTGGTAGTGGGAAACAAGGGCAAGAGATTTCCCAACAACCCTCTTGTACACCTTCTACTCTTTTAGGTGCCAGCCAAGAAACACACCCTGCCCAAGCAGACACCCAGCCAACCGCTGAACGTGTTGGCAATGATGAGGCTGATATGGCCAACTACATTATTGCATTTCCTGGAGCTACACGTGTCAGCTCCACAGGGACCATTAATAGCACGTTGTTGGTGAACGATGAGGGTGTCCCTATAAAGCATGTACAACTCCCAGGTAAATTTTAATATTTTAACTATTTCATGTACTTTATCTAAAACATATTTATCATGATTTTTATTTTTAAATTAATGATAATATCTTCTTTTTCTTTTGGTTTTATTCTGTGCAGGAAACAATGAGTTCTACAGGATTCTGGAGAGCCATGCGTTGGTAATTTTTGGCCCAACCATACGTACAGGGTGGAATTCCCAGAATTCCAACCTGAAAAAAGAACTTCTAGATTATCTAGAAGCCCTTTTTGGGGTCGGCACATTTGACAGAAAAGCGGTGGCTCGGGTAGCCGGAAAATATTTGAAATATACCAGGGACACCTATAGGACGCAATTGCAATTTAACCCTAGATATGAGCGTCCTCTCGCAGTTTCAGAGAGTGAGTGGAGAGCACTCATCCATGACGGAAAAGAGAAAAGAGCAAAGAAAGAAGGAAAAATGCCAACTGGACCCGCAAGGTAAATTACAACTTTAATTCAATAGCTTTAATTTTCTTTATGTCTAAAATAAAAGTGTGCTACGTCATATCTGACTTCAATCTTTTGATGCTAGGTTGCTTGACACCTCAAAGGCAACCAAAGCTAGGATAGAGAAAAAGGGCCATCACAAGCTCGGCCAGGGTGGCTACTTGAAATTAGCTGCAAGAATTGTAATTAAGTAGCTAAACATCTTATAATTAATTGTATCGCCTTCCAAAGTTTTTGTAATCCTATCAGATATGATTAAAAATACACAATCATATATAATGTAGGGTGATGACTTCGGAACAGTAACTACAGAGGAAGATAAAAATATCGCTTTCCGTTTTGGCTATCAAGCTGTAGTTGAACGTCGCAGAAGCTTGGGGCAGGTCCCAAGATCTAGAATGCCTGATAAGGTAAAACATTAACCTTTCAATATTTTGTTTTCGTCCATAAATTTAATGTCTAACAACTTTGTTTAAATCAGGGGAGCAGCACTACCGACGAGGCAAATAACCCAGTTTTAGAGCCAGATGTAGATGATCCTCTCGTGCAACCTGATCATTGTAGTGGGGACCAGGCCGACAATGCTGCTATCAGTGAGGGCCGTGACGGTAATTAATTTCCACTTATAATTTTTTTCTAATTATACCTTGATGGTTGTCCTTATAACGTTTTTTGTTTAAATGACAGAGAATGTTTCCCTTGAGGATCTTACCACCAGAGAGGAAGACAGGGCAACAGTCCCAACGGCGACAACTGGTGCACCAGGTAAATAATCTCATTGCAATTTTTTTTAATTAATATTACCGAACTAGTTCAATGATATTTAAAAACTGATAATTAAAATTTAATTATTATCTGTTTTTGGAGGCGATGCCCCATCACTGGATGAGACCAGACATCGTGACAATGCAACTAGGTCAGCGGCGACAACTGGTGCACCAGGTAAATAATCTCATTGCAATTTTTTTTATTAATATTACCGAACTAGTTCAATGATATTTAAAAGCTGACAATTAAAATTTAATATTATCTGTTTTTGTAGGCGATGCCCCGTCACTGGATGAGCCCAGACATCGTGAATACGCAACTAGGTCAGCAGTGCGGGTTGAAAGGCACGAAACAAGAGCAGAGCACGATGATATTGATGCTGTAATTAGGAGCTTTAAAAATAGGAAGAAGAAAAAGAAAATTTGACAATGTAAAATATTGTATTATTATAAGACAAACGTTACCATACTTGGAACATTTTTTTGCGTTATATAAAAAACTCATTTATCATACTATTTTTATGTCAAGCATTAATTGCAATGTTTCCTTGCGTACTTTGTGTTGAATTGTTTTTTTACTAGTTATTGAATATTTTTTTTTATGCTCATGAAAGTAAAAATTGAAATATAGATTGGGTATTGGGGAATTGAGAGTGATGTGAGGGGGGGGGGAGGGGCCATAAGAGCTTCCACCTTCACGTGGTTGGCCCTGTTTATTAGAGAATAATTTATTGGAGCGATTTAATCTTGGAGCAAACCTCCCTTGATCCAGCGTAGCAACAAAAAAGTCACTGTTGACTTAGTTGCTGCTCTTTGAGATCGTGGGAGGCTTGTTCCAAGTTCATGTGACTCCAATAAATTTTTCTTGAAACGAAGAGGAGCTTCTTCAGGTATGTTTTGACATTTTCAACATATGTTCTAACATTATCATAAGAATGCATCTTAGAGTAAAAAATACTACATCAATTACTTGTATTTATTGTATAGATAATGATGGATTTTAATTGACTTGGCAGTGCAGGTACAAATCCTCTTGCATCATGAGCAATACAACTTGTCAACCAGGGTCATTTCCAGGATATTTTTGCTTGTGCGCTTGACCAGGTTCGTAATGTCACATTTTGTAAGTTCCTTTACGATTCATAATTCAATATTAAGCTTGTTCATGATTATTATCTAGGTTTTTTGTATGTGTTTTTTCATCTATTTGATTGTAAGCAACTCTGCATGTTTCCTGTTGTTCACTATGATTTCTCCCATTACCACTCCCAGGATGAATCCGACTTTATTTTTACATAGGTTACTTTATTATTACTATGATTTCTCCATTTATGATTTCATAGGTTACATCATGTAAAGTTGTCAATCTCAGGTTGGTGATGAGCTTTAGTTCTCCAGATTTGGGGCTTTTTTGATATTTTCTCCCTCATGTCATTCCTGCATCACCTCGTTGTTTGAGCATGCAAATTGTCTACCACTTGTACCAATTGGCACATGTCGATCTCTGAGTGGTGCCACATTTCACCTATTTTCAGTGAGAGTTTAGGGTTTCTCTAGCATAGCTTCAGAAATCTGATTCAGTGCCTGCTTGAATATCGTCACATAATACTCATGGTTTGGATTGATTAGCATATTGCGAATGGTTGGTTGATTCATAAGAACCACCCATAAATCTCCCTTCCTCAACTTTGAAAATAAAATTTTCTTTGACAGGAGACCGAGTTTCAATACTTTGAAAACAAACTTCTATTCCCTTCAATAACTCAAAAAAAAACTATTACACTTCTTCCTCACTGAGAGGGATTACAAAATTATGACTGCTACAAAACGCGGTGCATAAAACCAACTCACTGTCTGTTCAAAACAAACATACTCTGTCTCTAAGACACTCTGCTGTGTTTTTCCCTTTCGCACTGCTGTGCATACACACTTAAAAAGTTACACTCAGTTTTTCACTTTTTACACACTGCTATGTAATAAAAAATTTACGTACTGTCTATAAAAAAAACTACCAAGCTTTTTCGACCTTTTTTATTTTTATATGCCGGAACATATAAAACATATTATAATAAACCCTCTTTTAAAAAAAATAAAATTAAAACTAAATTCTATGGCCCACCTTTCATTTCGCATATGATATATATATAACATATGTTTAAAACATATGTATATATTAAACTATCAAAACATTAAAGAACCCTTTACGTCGGACTTCAAAAGTCTGAATAGATTGAATTTCAAACCAAATTCGCGTTCCAAAATGGGATGCTGACGTCTGCCTAATTTTAACTCGAATTCTCAATCCAATGTGCCCTATAAAATATTCGGGTCCGGTTTTCAGGTTTTCAGATTCCCTTCAATTTCATGCGATCCAATATTAATGCTCCACGTGTCCTCCTTTTGAATTTACAAAACTGTCGGGTAAATTTCTTTTTGTTTAATTTCTGGTTGGTGAATTGCGTTAATGCTGGCTGTTGTGTTTAAATACAATCCTGTACAGAAATATGGCTGTGGCCGTCTACAAAAAAAACTTGCAGGAATTTTAAATGCTGAATTAAATTTCTGGATGGCATGCAAGCAACCTCGAAAAAAAAATGTTGCTGCTGCATCCGTCCTTCTGCTGCAGCAGTTGAAGTTAAAATTCAACAGCACAGGGTTTAATAAGTGAGGGTGTAAAGGTAACTTTTTGTCGATAGTACTGGATTAAGATCATCTATTCATTTTTGTAGGGTCTTGTGGTGTTTGGTTTTTTAGTTTTGGGTTGGGCTTATTGAGTCTAAGATAGTTTTTGAGTGAAAAAATTGCTATCAGGTATTAAAAAATTTTGGTTCTTTTGTCAAAAATTATGAGCTTGTTAGGAAATACAAAACTGACAATGGTTGTATCTTAAATTTGTGGAAAATAATTTGAAATGAAACCTTTTTGTTTAGGTTGTTGCAGCAGGTGAAAACCCCATTCAAATTACTGGCATTGACAAGACAATAAAGGCCCTTGTTTCGGAACTCAAAATTTTGTCAAAGGAGGTAAACGCTTGCCTTTTGAGTAGGCTGGTTTTCCTTTTTGCTGATGGTTTGGTGTATCTAATTGAATTAGTTGCCTAAGGTATTTTTGGTTGCAAACTCCCTTTCATTTTTCATACAGTATTGGCCTTGTGGAATACATTTGATTGTGTGGTCTTGTTAGATCTACAACATTTGTAGTTGTTTAGTCTTATGGCCGAGGTGCACTTTTATTATGGAAATAGTTGATGCAATATTGTCATTTAATCCTTACTGCAGGGTAGCATGTTGAGAAGTTTTTGTGAAACATTTGGTATTCAAAATGACACTTGATCCTATACAGCATCATGCACTTGACTTCAAAATTCATATTCAAAGTGTGCCAGACAATTCTTGCAAAATTTCAAATATTTATGTTGTTTTAAACCATTATCTTTTTCATGTATTGGATGCTGAAAATGTGAAAAGACTTTGGTATGAAACCAACTGGTGAATAATTTCCAGCAAAACAACCACTTCCAAGACATGATTTAGAAGTAGAACATATGTACTTATGAAGCATAGAAATATATCCTTGATGCATTGTCAATATTTGGCTAGGGTTATTTTTGGAGAAAATAACTCCTTATTCCTAGAATAGTGATCTTCAATACAAGTAAATGCCAGAGAAGAGAGATCATCGTGTGACACAACAAAACTGAAATTGGACCCCCAAGGAGAGCTGGTGTGTCTACAATCGCTCTGTCAGCATTTTCCCTTGGTGTACCCCGTTCTTTTCCTCCAGCCTGAGTCTTAATTGACTTCTACTTTCTTCGGGTTTATTTATCAAATTCGTAGAATTTGATAAATAAATACTATCCACAATGGTTGGACTTTAATTTATATTCCCGACTTTATATTATCTCCAATCCTTATAACCAACGTTTAACTTTCAACACTTTGTATTTATACTCCACGTTTCTTTTTAAATAAATAACTTGTAGTGAACTTTCGGCTCTATATTTCACCACCCAGCCTTACAACAATCACCCTCCTGACTTATGCTAATTATCCGCCAATCGTTTAATTAAACAATTTCATTATACTCCGGCCCCACCTATATATATCAATAACCAATCAAACACTCGTATCGTACCTGGCTATCCTCCGCACACCTTAGTTAACCTTCGGGCAAGTTCAACGTGCGACCACCGTCCGATGGCCCTTCTCCAAATCAACGACTCTTGGCAATTTCGCTCGGCTTCCAACGTCGGGCTTTAACGTGCGATGGCGCGGGTTAAACGATGGTTTTTCGGGGGTCACTTCACCACGTGTCGCATTCCCTGTGGAATCACTCACGAATAGGAAATACCGCCTACTCCGCAAAAGCGGTGCGATATGAGCAACCCGCTTTTGTGATTCCGCTCGTGGTTTTGGTAGAGGGCTTGGCCACGGGTGCAAGTATGGTTCTGCTATCCTTTTGTTTGTTAACTCATGTCCAATCCTCAGGTCAGGTTCCGAAAGCACAAAAATTTTGTCTCTTTATTAAGCGGGATTTTTATATGTGTATTATCGAAAACCAACACAGTTACATAAGGAAAATTGTTCAAAGTCGAGCCTTTGGGACTTCAAACGGGGATAAACCATAAAACCATAATTCAGGTAAATGAGGTAAATTCGCGTTCCAATTTCACACGCGTCGACGGTGCAGCGCGAATTTCTTATCAAGTCGCCTAATATTTCACGGGTCGGATTTGCCAACGACGCAACGAGCAGATCCCGTCCGATCAATTTTTGCCACGTGTCACTCATTAAACTTGCCCTTGCTCCCGAAATTTCTGCTTGGTGCATTCGATAACGTTTAAGGTGATGGGACATGGATATGGCGATTTCATATCATTCGCATTAAGTTTTAACGCTGTTCAATTAAGTTTTCACATCAAATCTGCATTAATTAATTTTTAACACTGTTCAAGATCGGACCTCCACGCCTCTGAGCGATTCCGCACGCTCCAATTTGATCCGGCCTTCGGCTGTCATTATTAATGATCAGAGATTCATTATGACGGCCGTC
>CM076581.1:784390415-784481202 GCA_034641835.2 Pinus albicaulis
TTTTTGGTTTTTCAAGAATATGGAACACCTTTGCTCAAGAAAGAAGGTTTGAACATATTCCATAGTTCAATCAAGACAATCATGAAAGATGAAACCTATTGGTATAGGAGGCTAACAACAACCAACACAAATCCGAGTTCCACTTTCCATAAAATAATAATTTTAAAAATAGAAGTTTTATACTGATGGGAGATACAACTATATAAGGAAAAGAATACCATTTTATTTCCCTGATTAAAATTAAGAAAGTAGTACATTCCTTTTAATTTTTAGTTGCCTAGGCTGCATTCAAAGATCAAATGTGCCGATTTCACGCCGAAATCACCCCGAGGAAAGTGTTTCCATTCGGTCTCACACCTGCCTCTTTCATCTGCCCAAACAACTGAATCGCCTCATCTGCAAGGCCACTGTATGACAACCCGGCAATCATATAATTCCATGACGCATAATCTCGTTCAGGCATTTTATCAAACACTTGGCGTGCTTCCTGCACGCACCCACATTCCCCATACATCTCAATGATTTTATTATCCACCAAAACATCTGCCCTAAATCCACTTCTAATAATGTGATCATACACCTCCCTCCCCTCTTATAGCTCCTTCAAATCTGCACAACACTGCAGAATACAAACATAACTAATGGAATCCATGGGAATACCTTGCTTCTGTACGTTTCTGAAAATTTCCATGGCTTCTCTCAGCTTTCCTTCCTTAGACGCAATCCTCAAATCCTCGATGGCGGCACTGGTTGCCCTGGTGCCTCCGCTGTAAGAGCTCCCCACGTGACCTCCGGCATAACTTGGGCTTTGGATTACTGAGTTTGCAGAGGCGCTAAGTTGTTTGATATACATGAATTTGGTTTTAAACCCAGGACAAAACTGGGCCTCTTTGGGCATCCTGGAGCTCAGAAACCTAAAAAACTGAACATGAGGTTCGTCATAGGGAAGTCGCGTGTTCCTTACCTTGAATAGGTTTGTCAGGTATCGCAACTTGTTCATGCCTGCGGCTCACTGCATCATTGCCGTTTAACTCATCCCCTCCTGCGCTGCACGAATCCCCTGCCTGCGGCTCCCTGCATCATTTCCGTTTAACTCATCCCCTCCTGCGCTACACGAATCCCCTCAACTAACTAAATATTTGCAACTACCATTCCTTTTTCATCGAACGGCTGCATTTGTTTCAATCGTCTAACATATAATCTAACGGTTTCACATTATGACACGATGCACATCAGCAAAATTGTTTTCAAATAATAACGCCTTACGACGTAACTAGTTAGACCACCGTCGACACATGTCGTAGATATGCAATGAATGGCTCTGCTAGCCGTAGGAAACCATAGGCAGAAAAGATAGAATTCCTCACTTCTGTCGTAGATATACAATGTATGGCTCTGCTACCCATACGCAACCATACACAAGACAGAATTCCTCGCTCCTACAGCTGTAATGATTTGAATCCAACGCAGATCACGTCTTTTCGGGCGCAGTCTCTCACAGATGAAGAAGCGGAAGCCTTGGAGCATGTTTCGGTCATAACAGTGAGTAAGTTATTATGATGATTTATTACCAAAGAATGCCGTGATATTTATCCACGGCTTTCTTGAACATCATGAAGAGGGTCATTGGTGGCTGATCACATCGATAATAGATCAGGATGACAAGTTCAAGTACGCCGTGAAATTATAGAAAATTAAATAATATTTTTCCCTGTTGGACTTTAGGGCTATCTATCCAATATAACCCTACATATATCGGCTTGGCTGACTGATTTGTTGTTTAAAATGGTCTTTGATTATTACCTATTTGTTGTTTAAAATGGGCTTTGATTATTGCCTATTGTGATTGATATGTTTTTGATATCCAAAGTTTCAAACTCTTGACATTTATGATAGATGATCACTTTGATTTTCTATCTCAGGTTGTACATAACGTAAACTTAATTATAATTTAACTAGATTAATAAGCGGAGTTATGTTATGGTAATTTAGTAATTATTATAAAAAAAACACCCCTCAAGTGTATGTTTGAATTTTATTAGTTTCTGTTTGGATTAAATGAAATTGTTAGATGACTCCATCACTAATTAATTAGGACTATTTTCACTTGTATGAGACAATTAACTAGGATTAGTATAAGTGATTGTGCATGTTCATATCTCTCCAGGTTAGTATATTATTTCAACCATGGAATATATTGCATTGAATTGTATTGTCTCATATATATTTTTTTGGTTTAATAAAATTTACAAATTATTTTATCTATCGATTTCACTTGTCTTTCCTTGCAATTTTTATGCATTGTTTTCTAGCTAGATTCAGTTTATGTAGGTTCAAATTTAATGTCACATGGTATGGGCTCCCACCTATGCAAGGAAAATGATCATATACAATCTATTTGCATGTACTAAATATTGGAGCTATTGGAGAGAATGGAATTTCGACCATCCACAATTCTCATGCCATATAACTATTTTGAATGGAATCCAAACATTCTACTTCAACTCCAATGTAGAGGCTCTTTTTTCATATCCATGGAAACAGAGATTGGACCAAATTCAACAGTTGAAAAATATATATGTTTCAACAAGAGGAACAAGGCCTTTGGCCTCCTATGCTCATCTATTTCTCCAAAATGATTGTTTCATGTTGAAGCATGCACATCTCCAATCAAGTTTGGACTACCTTTGGGAGACTCTTCATGTTGAAGCATGCATCACTCAAATCAAGTTTGGTGTACTTTTGCGAGATTATTCAAGTTGAATCATGCACCACTCAAATCAAGTCTGGACTACTTTTGGGAGACTCTTTGGCAAGAAGGATGCGGTATGGGGTCACACCCTTGAAAATAAGCTCAACTCATTGGATACAAGCATACTATAAAACATTTAATATTTCTTCACAAGTTTCAAAGCATTTTTACTATAGTTGAAATAATGCATAATGGATATTGTCAAAATTGGATCCAAATTATTTTGTATTAACCTAGAGGATACCCACACTCGATATTTTTGTTGAGTACTAATACATGAGCACAATAAGCTCATAAAAATGGGCACCTTGAGAACTTTCAAAGATGATGCAATCTTTATGCATGAAAAATACAAGGCCAATTTTAAATCTAATTAGCAATTGAAAGGAAAAGGAAAGGAAAATGAACCAAATCCAAGAAAGGGAGGCAATCCCAAACCTCGAGATGATCCCATCAACTCTAAGGAAAATATGGGAAGAAATGGGAAATGAAGCCTTTTCCCTTGAATATCATGATATCAAGAGTCTAGAGAGGCCAGTCTAGATGAGTCCTCAACACTTGTACCCATACGAGCAATAGGGTTTAGATCACATTGAAAGATTCACCAATAAAACTTTTAACAAAGTCTTCATTTATAATAATATATGATCCATGTTGTTGGGTGCGGGAATTACACTTAATCAAACTCCTCAACACTTAATTTTTCAACCTAGGGGATCCGTAAACTTAGAGACGAAGCATAGGCAATGCCAAAGATGTTATGAATCTTCCTAATATAAATCCCTACTTCCTTTAAAGGAAAGATTGCAGAATCAAATTAAAAAGAGAAAAAGGCAACTTGAACCATCAAAATAATCTAAGACTGGAACAAGGAAGAATGCATTTGCAGGAGGGAATTAAAGATAAAAGGAAATCACTCTAGCTAATTATTGTTTAACTACTGAGTGTGTGTTTTTCTTTAGCAGAGACACTAGCAGTTTCATCAGATGGGCCCTTAAACCTACTCTTTTAGAGATTTCCTTCTTGCACTATCGCAATATGCTTGCTATAGTGCAGGAACATAGATTTATGTAGAAGGTATAAATGGTGTATTTACAAAAGGATTTTTACTTCATGCAAGGGATTGAAATTTTCCAGGTTCAAAGCACTCAGATCTCATGGCAAGAAACTATTTCTTGCATCGGATCAGAGCTTCCTGCACTTAGCATTTAATTCTTAAAATGAGTGCTTAATTATTGCAAGTGCTATTATACTGTTAAATCAAATTGCACAGATAAAAAGTGAATTTTTATGATCTTAACGGAGTGCATGAATAAAGAAACAATCAATATCCATTTATCCTTTCATAAGCATTTAATGAAAGAAAGAATATTGTGGGAAGTAGACTAAGAAGGCTTGCTGCATCACACCAACGTGCTCTGGTGTAGGTTCATTTCTCCTGCTTGGACCAAGCGGGGAAAACCAATCAAACAGAATTGCAAAAAAGGAGATATCACACCAACGTACACTGGTGCAGGGTTATTTCTCCCGCTTGGACCAGGTGGAGGAAAACCAATCTGAAATCAAGTGCAGGAAAGGAAATTGCAGGAAAAGGAAATTTATCTACTTCACACAACATATCTGCTTTCACTCAGACATGAATGCATGTGCTTAAAATTAAATCACACTTGACAATGTAAACACAAATTTACAGGAAAACAGGAAATGGGGTAAATGTGTTGGGTTGGCTGGGCCCTAGCCAACCAGCGTGTTTCCCTTTTAAATAAAAATGTTTCTTAGTACCTTAATCAATTCATCAGCTCAAATACAGAAACGAAATTTGTGAAACATGAGGCGGAGCTCCCTTTTATTAATTCACTGAGGAAAGTACATACATTAATACATCGTCCAGCCTAGATTCAGGCGATAACAAAATACATCAACCTGTTACTGCCTCTCTGGCTGTGTCTCTATTCTCTTATGCTATAAAAACTTCCCCTTAGTCCTATTTAAATTCTACATTATATAGATCTTTGGCCAAAGGCCAAAATATATCATTCAACCGATTACATAACCAAACGCAGAATTTAGCTTTTCGGCCTTCAAAATTAGATAGCTAGAAAAACTGGCTGTAGCCAATCTCCAACTTTCGTCCTTCGCAGATTCAGTCTCAGCTGCCTTTTGGTCGATATTGCTGTCATGGTTGAAGCAACTCAAAACGAGGCAGTGATCAAGGAGGTTTGGACCTACTGCAAGGATTTGCTGTGCTGGCAACGGTGCAGGATCCGATCCTGCACTAGGATCATCGGTCACGGTAAGTACTCTAACTACCAAATAAACATTGGAGATATCGATACGTTACAAAGAGTGATTCAAACTAAGAAATCATGTAATAAATAATTAATTAATGCTAAGTTGAATTAAAAATATGAAAAATAAAGTTTATATGAAATATGTCACCGTGCTTGGATTGGTGCAAGATGAGGGTGCATAAAAAAGGTAAAACAACGGTAAATGGTTATGATTTAGGAAGAGGAAAATGGAAAAAAGAGAGAAAATTAGGGGGCTAACATCCTCCCATCCCTAAGCTGTTGTGTGTCCTCACACAACTATTTACCTTTGCAAAAAACCTTCAAAAATTTGAGCATTCCAGCTCAATCCTGCTCTGACATACTGACATTAACCTGCAATGTTTCAGATTTCTTATTTCTGATGTTCTTTAGTTTCTTTGTCACCTTTTTAAGTCGCATGAAACATCGCGCAACTCGGTACTTCCAAACTCTAACTTCTCCTTTCTTTTTCTAGATCTCCATGGTTAATTCTTCTTTAATCTGTTCTTTATCCTCCTGCGCTTTAGCTATGAGCTGTTCTAAGTTCTACACTTGAAGATCTAGTTCAACTATCTGAGCAGTACGAGTTACCAAATCTTCTTCTTCTTCTGTCTCGACAGGGGCAATATCTTCTTTAGGGACCTCAATGTCCCTCGGGGTTTCAACAAACAGTTCTTCCTCTTCTTCTTCTTCTTTTTCTTCTTCTGGTTATTCTTCTTGCACTGGTGCAGAAGAGGATTCAACATCCTGCGGGGACTGTGGTTATTTGTGTGCACAAAATTCTTCATTCTTCTTCTGGGGCCTTTTAATAAAATCGACCAATAGAGTGTCATCTTCGACCTCTACAAATTTTTCTGCGTCGCAAGGACTGACAGGTTGTCTTCTTATTTGGAGATGGGGCCCTTTCTTCTATTGATTTTTCAGGTCGTTTCCTTTTTGCACTGGTGTAAGAAGGACTCCCCTTTACATTCTTACTCGGACCCTTGCTTGTGCTGGCGGGGTCCTCTGTCTCCTTTCCAGCAACTGTCTTTTTATGTAGCTGTTTTAACAATGCCTCCCAGGTCATGCCTTTAACTTCTAATTGTTTCTGGACCAAAATATTTATCAGGCCATGGTTATATAACTTCTTGTCGGCCTGGTTTGCTCGTCCGTCCCACACACCCTTGGCCATTTTTTCCAAGCTCTTAAGCAAAAAATGGGGGAAATTAATCCTCCACTAGGCATGCCGGCCGGCTTCGAAATGCTACAACATCCTAAAATGGTACACAAAAGTGAGGGAGTACCTTCCCTCATAGGTTACGAATTTCTGTAGGATGAAAAGGAGGTCCCACCACTATCCCAGCAGGGCACTGCGCACAATTCCTTTCTTCCAATCTACCTTCATCTTTTTGTCAATGACGAAACGCTGCCATCGCTTCCTTTCTAGTTTCTAGTTTTTAAACCACTGCTCACTAGTATTTTCCAAGCCTGTTGCTGCTACTATAAACTCTTCTGTAACCTCAAATTTTAGATGCCCAATTTTTACTCGGTCATTTTTGAAACTTTTGGAAAAATATAGGGCCACTTCATTGTTGTGCCCATCAAAATTTTTCAAGAATTGAAGAAAGTTCGAGTCTCCCAATAGTGCAAGACTATTGCGATACTCCACAGTCTTTTCTACCCTACTTAGAGATGAAGGTTCGCTTCGAATAGGCGGCATCGTTGCTTAACGGTTATGAAAAGTCAAGAATTTACATGAAACACCGAGAAAATTGGTTCTTATAGATAGGGATCCAATCTTCCACCATCCCTTCCATGTTATCACCCATTCATTCCATTGAAATAGCGGTGGATGCGTGGCATCTTTGAGATCGTGCTGGACTAGTACTTGCGGCGGCGTTTTAACGGCTAGGTGAGGTAAGCATTACGAGTGAAGGAAATCTAGGATTATGGTGGAAAGGGGCAATTATATCCAAGCAATGGTTAAACACTTCCACACTCCTTCATAATTCAAAAAAATAACTTTAGCATTCATTAAAAAATGATCATGATTCTTAACTTAAAAACACCTTATATTTTAAATAATTTTCTTCTAGTTAATATGATAGCACAAGTACTCATAGACTAAGTGAAAGGACTTCTTATAAAATTTCATGATGAACACTTTCCTATGACAAATGCCATGAAAATAACAAATTGTACTATGTTTCTGACAGGGTGCATGCTTGCACCGGTCTGCTTGCACCGCTTAAACTATGCTATTCTGCTGGTACCATTATGCTTGCATTATTATATAGGACGACATGCTTGCACTAGTGCAACCATAATATTTGAAAAAAAGAACAGGGAATTTAAGTAAAATATATGCTGGACTTCCAACATGGCTTCCTCAACTTATACTGGAAAATTTCTTCACCCTTTCTTGATGCTTCAGAGCATATACTTTTTCTCTTTGTGTGCGAGATCCTGCAATGAATTCATGAGGGAACAAAGAAGTGGGAATTTTTTTTTTTTAGAATGGGAAAGAATTTTGTTATAGGGATTCCAAGAATAGTACCACAAGAGGGGATAAACATAAGTGGGATAGGGAAAAAAATTCAAGGGTAAAGTGGGGTTTTACGAAACAGACAGGGTAAATTCAGAAGAATATGGGAATATTACGAAAGTGGAATATGAAGAAAGGCAGAAAATTTTCTAGAAGGTCTGCCTGCACTAGTGCAAGAAAAATAACTGCAGCAAGAATTAAGCATTACTTGAATAAAAATATCCATGCTAATTACCCCAATTGTATAAAGGTTGGTTCTGCTGAACCTGCTTTTACTTGGTGGTCGCTAGCATATCTAAAGATCAAGAAACATTATCTTTTTATCAGAAATTTTTGATCTTCCTGCCAGCAAGCTGGTTTTCAGGTTGATCCTTCTGCAGTCATGTCAGCGAGCTGATTTTCATAATTACAGGAAAATATTTTTTCTTTACTTGTTATTTAATTTTTTTTTTTTTTTTTTAAAGAAGAAGAAGAATTCATGTTTTCAAAAGGTTGGTGTTACCATTCACCACTACTGTCCCGAATTTATATTGGACTTGCTGTGTAAAATATTTCCTGGCAAGTGGCTGAAAATACTTCTTTAATTTGTGTCCATTTACCAAGAATACTAAATTTTGTCCATCAATAGTTTTAACTTCTACTGCTCCATTCTTGAATACTCGGATCACTTCATAAGGTCCCATCCAATGTGTATGGAATTTCCCTTTAAAATTTTTAAATCTAGAATCATAAAGGAGCACCCAATCATCTGGTTGGAATTTATTTTTCTGAATAGACTTGGCATGCCACCTTTTGCGTTGCTGCTGAATTAGTATGTTATGCTGAACAACATCCCTACGAAATTCATCTAACTCATTTAATTGGAGAAGACACTATTGTTGTGCCTTAGAGAGATCTAGTCCTAACTGAACTGCAGTTCTGAAAGTTTTGATCTGGAATTCAATTGGTAACAGAACCTGTTTGCGATATACCAACTCATATGGTCTATGTCCCGTGCTATTTCTCCAAGTGGTTTTGTATGCCCACAAAGCTTCTGGTAATCTTTCAGCCCAGTCTTTCCGATGCATATTTACTGTCTTTGTAAGAATGGACTCGATCACTTTGTTTGTGGATTCCACCTAGCCATTTTCTTGCGGGTGATACGACATGGATTTCCTGTGCCGGATCTTATATTGCTCCATCACACCCTGTACCAGATTAGAAATAAACTGCAGACCATTGGAAGAAACAATTTCTCTAGGCACACCAAATCTAGTAAAGATTTTAGTAAAAATAAAATCAACAACAACTTTTTATGTAGCAAAGGAAACAAATTTAGCTTCTACCCATTTTGTAACAAAATCTGTACAAACCAAAATATGATTTTTACTTAATGTCGTTCGATTTATTGGCCCTATAAAATCAATAGCCCATTTTTCAAATGGATCAATCATAACTTGGGGGCATAAAGGAATTTCATTGGTTTGATTAGGCTGTCCCACTCATTGACAACTATCACATCACCTGACATATTTTTTGGCATCCTTAAACAAGGAACGCAAAAAGTAACCAACACACAATACTTTATATGCAGTTCGCTTATCAGCAAAGTGGCCTCCACAAGGTTCATCATGAGCAGATTTCAATATTTCAAACACTTCCTCCTCTCTTACACATCTACGAATAATCAGATCTAGACCAGTGTAAAAGAGATCTCCTTGAATCTAGGAGTATGCAACACTTTTCTAAATAATATTCCCCTTTTCATGAGCGGACAAGTGGGGTGGTGTTTTCCTAGTAACCAAGTAATTAGCAATGTCAGCAAACCATGGAGAATCTGTTGACATAGCAAAAATATGTGCATCCGAAAAATCATCATTAACAGGAGTTTCTTCACTAGGATTATCTAATCTAGAAAGTAAATATGCTACAACATTAGATTTTCCTGGTCTATCAACAATAGTAACATTAAATTCCTGCAAAAATAGCAACCACCTAGTCACTCTACCGCTAGTCAATGGTTTTTTCATCAAATATTTAATCGTGGAATGATCAGTATGTACAAATACTTCATATCCTGTAATATAGTGCGTGAACTTATTAATTGCAAAAATTACAGCTAAAAACTCTTTCTCCGTAACTGTATAATTTAATTCAACGAAAGACAAATTCTTACTAATATAATAAATAGCATAGGATTTCTTACTTTCCTCTTGTCCTAAAGTTGTGCCAATAGCCAAATCTGAAGCATCAGAGGAAATGTGAAAAGGCAGGGACCATTTAGGACCTCTCAAAACTGGTGCATGTACTAACTTTTCCTTCAATGTTTCAAAAGATTGTTGGCAAGTGGTGGACCAAGAAAATTCACTATCCTTATCTAGAAGTCAGAAAATAGGGGCAGCTATCTTAGAAAAAATTTCAATGAATCTTCTATAGTAACCAGCATGTCCTAAAAAACCTCTTACTTCCCTTTGAGTTTTGGGTGCAGGAAGATGCAGAATGATTTCAATCTTTTCTGGATCAACCTAGATACCTTTACCAGAAATCAAATGGCTAAGTACCACTCTCTCTTTGCACATTAATCTACATTTCTTATCACTCAAGGTGAGATGGGCTTCCTGACAATGAAGAAGTACTTTCTCCAGATTTTTGAGTGCTTCCTGAAAATAATCACCAAACACAGAAAAGTCATCCAAATAAATTTCTACAAATTCTAGATCAACAAAAATGGCCAAGACTGCCCTTTGAAAGGTAGATGGGGCATTACATAAACCAAAGGGAAGCACTTTATAATAAAATGTACCCCATGGACATGTAAAAGTAGTTTTATCCTGATCTTCGGGTGCAATCTTGTTGAGGAGGTAAATCCCCTCTACGGACAGAGGCGATCCCTACTAGCCCAGCAGGGGTCTAGCAACAATCAAACAATGTCATGACGTAGGTTCCTAATTACGAATGAAAAGGCTGGAATAGAAGCCTACCTGGATTCCAACGCTAGGATCTGAAGAAGAAGCATCCCCGTTCCTCAGCCTCGGCAGATCACAATCCCTCCACGATCTCCGCAGATGAACACCTGCACATAGAAGAAACGAACAGATACAAGCATAGAAACCAGCATACGTAACTAAACATCAGTCAGAAAGGACATTACTCACATTAACATGATGGAAAATGGAGTGGAACCATAATCATAACGGATTCCAACGCTAGGATCTGAAGAAGAAGCGTCCCCGTTCCTCAGCCTTGGCAGATCACAATCCCTCCACGATCTCCGTGGATGAACACCTGCACATGGAAGAAACGAATAGATACAAGCATAGAAACCAGCATACGTAACTAAACATCAGTCGGAAAGGACATTACTCGCATTAACATGATGGAAAATGGAGTGGAACCATAATCATAATCATCTATTAAATAACCAGCGAAGAGAGATTACAACCAAGTTCTGACGTCGCGGTCTCCTTCGGACGGGTTTCCAGTCGTCCACGTCTCGCAAAGCTTGCCAAGGAAAGGGAAAACCTCTCCAGAGTCTCGTGACAATGGTCTCCTTACTTGATTCAGCCTTAAGGGAAAGAGAGGGTGCTTTACAACACAAAGGCTCTTGGGAATATGGAGATTCAGAGCTTAGGCACTTCAAGACTAGCTTGCCATTGATTTGAGCAAGCTTTTATAAATGGGGAAGGAGGAGTTGGGATCCCTATTATTATGGGATTGGCCCTATCAACAAGGAAGGTTCCATGGGAGGTGGCAAAACCACTTCCCTCCATAGAACTCCCACAGCCAACCTCCCAACTCAAGATAGGTGATGGTTTGTGAATTTGTTAGAACTCAACTTCCGCCATCTTTATTTAAAAAACAACTCCCAAATTGGGTGGCGCGACTACGGCTCTATGACAGAGCGCCAAGTGGCGCGACCCCTTTGCAGTAATTTCTCCATTGGCGCGAGGACTGGACTGCTTGCCCGCGCCAATGCCAAAAGGGCTGTTTTTTATGACTTTTGCAAGGAGATGTCTCAAGGGCAAATGAAGCTCATGTTCAGAGGGATACATTGATGATGATTTCAAGGCATGACAATGTCCACAGGTCACAGAATGGGTCCTCCATTGTGCGGGATGGGGAATGGTAAGGACGGTGACAAATTACTGTGTAACAAGTATTTATCTATGTCTCCTTAGGAAGAAAACAAAGTGAAATAAAGTCATTTTCCAAACCCAAAGAGTCATGATTAACAAAGTGCACAAGTATTTGAATGAGGCCTACTCAATAATGGTGTAGGATATTTCCCATCATACCAAAGTTGAGGTAAGAAAGGGACCCTTATCTAATGCCCACATGATTTCCAAGGTGTGGATCAACATGGGAAAAAACCTCATCAAGTAACTATCTCAATGAGTAGTGAACACCCTGATCAATAAGTTGCTGAATATTCAAATTCACTTCTTCCATTCCTTCATTATATGTGAATTTAATACCATCTATCCACTCCATTGAGAGTACAACCTTGTGGGTAAATTTCCAATATATTTTTGGTACCTCGAAGTGTTGTTTCTTCTTTTATCATCAATTTTTTCCAAGACCATGATAGTGTAAGTACCTCTCATAAGCTGCATCAAAACCATATAGGGAAGAGAAATGCTTTAACATTCTCTACCACTAGGATATAATAAATATCATAAAGCATGTGCCTAACCATTTCATTTACTATATCTAACAAATCACCATGAGCCATTGCAGAATGATTTAGTGGACCCCAAATGATATGAATAAGATGTGCATCAAGGGAAAATTTCAATGATATGCAAAGCCTCTATACTTTCACAACAAAAATCTCTCTAGAATGAAGTTGAGCTTTATAAACCTATCCTAATGATGTTTTAGCAATAGTATCTTAGCAAATATTAGAATAAACCTTTGATATTATTGCACCAAGCCGAGACTCGATAAAATCAATTTCCACTTTACTAGGAAATGGTGGTATTTTTCATGTAATTTTGCAGGTTCCTAAAAATAAGCACTAGGAAATATATATGGTCAAGTGCTAAGAGCCTAACCAAGCTTAATATATAATGTCCCTAGTAAAATGAAATAATTTCAAAACTTAGCTACACACATATAGATATCATTTGCAAAATGATTCCATAAACTTAGCTACACACATACAAATATCCTTAAAAAATAATTCCATGAACTCATCACATATACATGAGACAAAAAAATGATAGCCTTATACAATGCCAATCCTACATACCATGTTAGTAAATGAACAAAATTTCTTTTGAAATGTGACTACTAATTCTATGTCCAATCTCATTCTCAAGTGATGCTCTTCTGGATTTCACATACTCATTTTGGGGACAAAAAAGATCTATAATTTTAGAAAAATAAAAATTTTCACACTAATCATAAGATACTCCCAATTTTAATATCAACATACCCAACAATCCAACATATATTATCCAATCTTGAAGGCCTAAATATTTTGAGGAAAATAACTTTCAGTCAAAGAAACTCTATTTCTTAAAATTTAAAGTCACCATGCCCCTTGAATGGATGCTATGATGGATTACTCTTAGAATCGTCAATGATTACATGGGTTTCATTTAGGCGGTTTTGTCAAAAAGTTAAATTTGAGCCATTATCACCGCCAATATGTGGTAGAACAAGGGAAGGTGTAACGAAATATTCAAGGAATGGTAATGTAAAACAATGAGAAGGAAGGGAGATGACAGTATGAGGGATGAACTCCAAAGCAAGGGTCTTGATATTACGTATGTCATCATGCCAACTAAGCTTAAACAAATTGTCATAGCCTTCCAGGTTTGTAAATAAATAAGAGAGTTTAAATTTTTTATTACCTAAAATTTATCTCATACCTTGAATGAATATGGTTGAAAAAAACCCCAATATTTCTACATTGAGAGTCTAGTGACTTTGGACTGCATTATTCAAGCTAAAAAAATTGGATGCAGGGTCATATGACTACTACAAGACTATATTTAATTACTGAAAATACCAAAAATATGAGGTTTGATTCTACTATGGGAAGGTTGATCATTGCTTCTGTTGATAAAAAGATGGAATTTGTACAAGACTAAGAGAAAAATGAGAGCTGATATGGATTTGCTAAAGGAGAATGAAATGAACTATGGCTACTAGTAAGAATGAAATCAAATTGTTGCAATTTGTTGATACCATAAAGTTTTATAATCTTTATACATATTCATGCACAAGTTAGTCCATGTGAATGAAATTTTTTGAAGTTGAACATGGAAAAAATTTGATGGATTACTAGTTAATAATGAAAATTGTTAACCAATGCGAGACTACTCACCTATAATTAAAATTAGTGTCAATGAACTGGAGTACAACCATGCATGTATGAATTGATGTGGTGATTTCAAGTTCCCTATAGGTTTTGATGATCAAGAGGCAATGATGTATCCCCTTGTCTTTAGCGAGGAAGTCTACCATCGAGGCATGTAAACTCCAAGGTACTACAAGTGACTCTAACTTTGTTCCCAGATGATGTGCTCATGTTGATGGGACAAGATTCAATGGAAGATGGACCTTAAGGAATTCCACATCATCCAATACGAGTACAAGATAGAATATTTAGGAATTACAATATTAAAAGATGGAACCGACAAGTAACTTGCAATACTTATTGTGAACTTCACCTGCCAGTTGCATGGTTTTCAAGCAAATCTCATGTCTAGTTGTACTAGTTACTTGGCTTTCACAACAAGACTTATTTTTATCTTTACTATTTTATTCATTTATTTAATTACATTGCATTATCCTAATATATTTGGAAAAAAAAGAGTATCTCCTTTAAATGTTGGAGTATTTCTAGTGTAACCATGTGTTTAATAGAATTACAATTGTACTCATGTTCAAGCTTGAAAAAAACACTTCAAAAAATACCAAAACATGAGGAACCAACTACCTCAAGTGATGAGGTGTCAATAATTTATGAAGAATGAAGGAGTGATGTGGTTTGATATATTTTTGGAACCAATAATCAATGAAGTCGTGATATCCCCGGTTCACTTATTTATCTAGATCACTTTGTATGTATTCTTCTTCCATGCGACATAGATTGTCTTCTTTCAAATGATTGGTTCCTTAAGTGCGAACAAGGTCTACTTATATGTATGTTAGGAATAAGGGAAATTTTAGGGGCTAATATTCACAAGTGGGCTAATTTTCCACACTTTTTCCAAAAAAAATATTAGCCCAAGTTTTATAGTATAATTTTTTTTTCCTTAAAAAACACCAATATCTTATCTATATTTATATAAAATAATTAGAATTATAGATATTTTTATAAAATATCATCAAAAAAATTATTATTTTTCTAGTAGAGACCAGTAAGGTTCACCAAAGTTTCTAAACTTTAAGATAAACTTTCATCCTTAAAATTTTCCCTTGTTAGGAACTCCTCAATCTTAGGTTCTAATGGCTTATCTCCATTGAATGTAGCCAGTGTCTCTTCAATATCCTCAATAGATTGACGATGAGGATCAAATAAGGATTCTAGATCTTCTTGTGGATGTGGAGAGGTAGATAAATTCTTGACTTCTATCAGGATTTTTTATTCTCGAGAAGCAAATATTTTGACTGCTGCTAGGATTTGAGATAGTTATTTGAAACTCTAAATCATTATTTAATATTTCTTTGTTGGTTTCTAATCCCTATCTTATACATGGATTAGTGTATGAGGTTCTTAAAACACCAAAAATATTAAAAATCCTAAATAAATGAAAAGGAAGCACACCTAAATAAAATACAAGAACACCATTCATGTACTCGAAGTGCTACCATGCTACTATGATAATGGTGTTGTTGGAATTATGGCTAAGGTATTTTCCTTGATGGAAAAATTCTTGATAAATATGTAGATTATTTCAGAATGGTGATAATGTGATGATTGTGGAATTATCGCAGAAGAGAAATGGAAATTCAGTTACAGATAGATGAAAAATGTGAAGTTTTGCAAAGTATATGTGGTTCTTGTGAAGAAGGTTTGCATACATATATGGTGCCTATGAAAAAAAGTCATGTAAATAACATGAGACATGGAAATTGGGATACCAGGGGTCATTACCATGTTCATTGCCCATAGTATTGTGTTAGAAACATCTATTTTATCTCGTCAAAAAAATACTAACAACATTACCAAGGGATTTACATGAGTTATTGGCTAAGGAAAAAAATATATAAGGAGATGGAGATCAAGGTGTTATGAGGTCAAGTGAATGGTTTATTCATGTATGATCTGATCTAGAACATGTATGCACCAAGAAGCAAGGACAAGACTCAAATCTGAAAGATTTTAAGATATGTTGAATTATATGCTTGATTAATTTTCTTGTTGCAAATGTTTAAGTAGCTAACAATGATAGATTTGTGGTTATCGTGATATTTTGATATGAATGTGTTTTAAAAATATGTATTTATAGCAGTGAATTTTGTGGAATTTGAGTTGTGTTTGCAGCGAAGGTTTGTCTTAGTAATTTAATATCTTTACACAAGTTTGTTTATGGATAGTTGCGTATATACGTAGACATGTTTATGTTTAGTCGTGTGTATATTTTTAGATATGTTTTTTAGTACATTGAAATATGTACGTGGGTGTTGCACATGATAAAAGAATATATACACAGGTATGCTTAATTACAATCACATATATATTCTGAGTTAAATCTATTCAGGGTTTGCAGTGTTGCTTAATGATGACAATTGATTAGTTCTATTGTATTTGTTGTTGTTTGTAAATGATGTCTTGATCAGGATGGTTTGTATATTTTTTGGATTGGTTAAAAAATTATTTGATTTGGTTCAGTGATTGGTTTTCTTCAGTATTCAGTGGCGTGATGTTGCAATTATTTAGTTGGTTTACAATCCCTCAGTGATTGTATTTCAGATTCAATATTCAGTTTGGTATTGAACAGAATGTGGTGTGGGTCTAGTTTGAAAATATGACGAAAGGTGGCCTACAAGCTATGATATTTGTTTGAGATAGGTGGATCCAGTATGAAATATTATCAAATGTGGTCCATGAGAGGTGCTGAGAGTTGAAGCCTTTAGTAAGGGAATCAGATCTTCCTTCTAGTGGTAGGTAAATTTGTTCAGGGAGTAGGAGCTCCCTTCCAGTAGGAGTCAGTAAATGAAATTAGGGGGTTGTAGGTCCCTTCCAATGGGTGCTAGAGAAAAAGTGGAAGTTATAACCTCCTGCAGCTGGGTGTTTTCATACTGGTAAGAGTTTTCACCCATACAAAATGTAATGAATATTTTCTTTTTATAATAAGAAAGAATACAAAGACGATGGAAACAACGGTTTTCTCCCATATTTGGACTAGCATATTTGGCCCTATTTTCGACAACCAAAATGTTGCTATTGCGACACATAGGCATCCCAAGAGAAAAAATTTGACTTTGGGAAAAACTTCATCTCCCATACCGTTGCATATGTGACACTTCTAATAACTGTCGGAATAATGACACTTTACACGACTAGTCAATCTTTGAATCGCATTGTTTATTGTCGATATTCCAACATCATTTGGAGACGTCAGTATTACGACACCGCTGCCTTCCCAGAAAGTGTCACAATACTGACGCCGTGTCATATACTCTATTAGTTTTCCATCGATGGAAACAACCGTCAGAATTGTGATGGAAAACAACTGTCAGATTTGCAACGAAAACAACTGTCGAAATTACAATGCGACTCTTAGAAAAAAAAATTGGGCCAGAAGTAACCCTAAGATGATCATCTAATTTAAGAAGGAACTCACATTTGGCTTATGGCATGATAATAGTATTTGATAAAGGAGAAAGGAAGATGTATGACCTCCCAAGAAAGCTAGGATGCAAGACAAATCTCTCAGTTGTCTTGCATCCTAGCCTAGCTCGCTTGGGAGGTCTTTTGTCTTCGTTTCTCATTTATCAACTAGTGGAATCATGTCAGAAGTGAAATTTGAGTTCCTCCCTAAAGTGGATGATCATCTCAATCTTACTTCTTCCCCTAGAGAGGAATCTCTGGTAAGAATTTGGTACCTTTTTTTATAAGATCAAGGACATGCTCATTTAACAAAACTACCTTTTAATTTCCCTTTGTGTGAATTGTGGTTAGTTGAAAGATTGCACATGACCTTGAACAAATTAGGGGTAGCATTTATTTACACTGCAAATTTTACATGAAAACAACACTAAACATGTGTATAAATTAAAAAATAGTTCATTGAGTTTGTTAAAAACCACATCCAAGGGGATTCCTTAATAAGTACTATTTGGTTTCTGTGTTAGAAATATCATCTAAATCAATATGGAGAAAATTGGATTCTTCAGTAAATATGTTTATTTTACTTTTAAATAATAAATAATTATAGGAGGGTGTTCTTCAACCTGTTCTTGAGAAAGAAGATTTGATTTGCATTGAATAAATTTGAATGACCCGATCCAAGCAATTACAAATACTTCTTAAGGAAATTTGATCTTACTCATCTTTTTTCCCAATCCAAAAGAATATTTGAACTAGCGATTTCCTGAAGTAAACTTGAAATGTTTGAATTAGTCATTTCCTAAAGTAAACTTGAAACATACCTTGCATTTAACCTCTGGTATCTTAGTTCTTTTACCCACTTGCAGCATCAGTCCATGAGTCCTTGATCCGCTCATGTGCCAACCTTCAGATCCGCTCTGGCCAAGGTCGGCCCCCAAATCAGGTCGACTTCCTATAATGCATTTTTATTTATGTATAAAACAAAGGCCCTTTTAATCTGATATCAAATTTAACTTTTTCATTGATTCATCTCCTTTAGTTCAAGTAACAAGTTCTGCACTTTAGGAAAGGAACTTGGTCTCCTCACTGCCTAACTCAGTCCATCAAGGTATGTCATGGGATATTGAACTCCGAGACAGTCCTTACCTTTTGAGTACTTTGTAAATATCACGATGCCTTCTCTTGATTCAATGCTAATGCTACTCATTCTTACCACAAATCTTTAGAGAATCATCTAAACTCTTTTCGGCCTTGTACAAAAAATTTGACTTCACATAGAGCATAATTCAATCATAAGAGATCTTTTAGCTTCATAATTAGAATGAAGGTTCACCTTATTTTATTTTAATAATAATTATATCTTGAGCTAGCAGGGCCCAAGAATTAATCAAAACAACCTTCTTCTTTCTAAAAACATTCATTACAAGAGCTTCGACCCTAATGATAGTCCTCCTGAAAGCTAGTGGATACATTTTTACCTATAGAGGTTTGGTTTAAATAATTTCAGCTTCACTGAGAGAAATTTTGTCCCTTATCTGAGATGAAACAAAACTATTTTTCGGCTTGGTTTATTCAACCATTGTAATAGATGTTCCTTGTAATGTGCCTTTCCAATGTTTGTCTATATCGATTTCTCCTTTAATTTGGTTTATGACAGAGAGACATACCTTAAATTCCCTTCTTAGAGAAATTGGAAAGAGGTGACCGAGGCTTACATTGAGAGGTGAAATTGAGGAAATGAAAAATCCATATTATATTTAGAAGGTTATTAATACTTGCAACATTGTGAGCAAATCAATGCCACATTCTTGCAATGTTACTCCCAATGCTTCTACCAAAACAAATAGCTAATTAACTTAATTCATATCTCACTTTAGATGATTCCTTAGAAGAATGTAATCTAATCATTTCTATCAAAATCATTGAAGATACATGACAACCTTTTCTGGAATAATTGCAGCTAAATCTCATCCACTTCATGTAATCGATTGCCTTGATTTATACAATGAAAGGAATGAACCCTATGATGAACAATTTTCATATAAAATTCGTAACCCCTTCTTAGCTTTTCTGGAAAAATCAAAATTTTTCAATCATAGCAAGCAAGCTATAAGATGAGAAGGGAATTATATAAATAGTATTAATCTCCACCAATCAGAGAAAGCTAGGTCTTGAAGGGAATTAACTGAATAGAAAAACGGAAAACCATGCAGGATTTCATTGAATGGAAGGGTTGTACAATCAATGAGGAATGATGGAACACCTAATGCAAACTAAAATATTAGTCCAAAGCTTCTTTATAAAGGGTTAGTATAAAAAAATTATTATTTTTAAGATATAGAATGCAATAGAACCATAACCTATTAATTATGTAGTTGAAAATATGGGACTACTTATTCTATTGCTCTCACTCAAAAACCATAATTAATTTCATCATTAATGAACCACACAAACTCATGCCATCTCTTGATCGTAAGTGATGCATGTAGGAAAATATTAGACTATGGGATGTTTATCCACCACCCGAAATTGTTTCGATGAAGTAAACCTTCCCTTGCAGACAAGCCCATTCCTCAGTAGTATAATATGCAAGCCTTTTCTCACATATATCTTCCATCCATTCAAGACAATATAAACTATCATTCCTATGTTTATATTACAATAAGAGTCCAATGAAAATCTTCTTAAGCTAATAACATCTATCCTATTATTAGGTAGATTTCACCGGTTTGATGGATATTCAACAAAGTAAACCATAAAATCTTGAGAATTTAAAATGTCAAACTAAGTGGATATTCAAGTTTTTTTTGTTTTTCTAGAGTAAAAACCTAATAAAAAAATCAAAAAAATGAGAAATTAAATATTCAAGTCTTCTTATTTTTTTAAAGTCCTTACTGTGAAATCATGATATAAAGGTGACTTGTATGAAAGTCAAGCACCTATGACAAACTAGATACTCCTAGTGAAATTGAAATTTATAACTTGCATCCAACAGTTCATTTTCAATGGTCTGCATATTATCCCTATAGATGAAGCCTTTAGAGTTTCATGAAATGTTATGAATTATATCTATAAAATATACTGCTTAAACACAGACAATTAGAGAACCAATAAAATAATCTCACTCGTGGTTAACCCAGTTTGGAATATTGTAGTGTAAAATCTGATTCAACATGAAGTCAATCCAAAAACATGAAGATAATAATTTACTAGTGAAAATATTCTTAATCATTTGATTTCATCCTCGAGGATACATCAAAACAACTCAACTCAAAACCGTGAAACACAACTAGTTAGTGCCAACCAAGCAGCATGGTCACAAATGCCTAACTAAGACCCTAGTTGCTCGTTCATCTAGCCTGATCTGTAGGTTATACGAAGAGACATTGTAAAATAAAGTTGTGGATCAAAGATGTAAAGAGTTGTCATCTTATTTAACATGCAAATTTTCCTTTTTCATTTTCAAGTGCTGAGGAAAAATGAGAGATTGAAACTGCAAGTTCTGACCAAGTGGGAATGAGTGAAAATGACTGGCTAAATATTGTAGACTTTGCTGCACAATTTCCATTTTCCTATGGTTATCAACATCGTTATGGAATTCTACATGTAATATTTGATTCATATAATTATATCTAAAAATATACCTAATTCATGTATAAGTTTAATATATTAAATTCTTGAAAGGGATGAAAAATGTTGATCTGTTGAAGATAAAAAACATGCTAATTTGTTGAAAGTCACACATAATTCTCATCATGTTATTTTGCATTTACATTTTCATTTCTTATGATATCTTTCTCGTCAAATTTTCATTTATTTGTGTCCTTAGTGTCTTCCTTTTACTTCTGGTGAGGAGGTAGCCTAATAAAGGCCCATTCACCAAGGGATTTGCTAATTATGTTACAACAATATTGGATGGAAAAGGGCACCCAAGAAAGCCCAAATTTTTTTTTTTTAATATCTTTCATGAGGTAATGATTCTACTATTGTTTCTCTGTAGAAATTTTAATAAAAATTATGTATTTCATGGATTCTCCTGATCTAACAATTATATGTCACTGTTAAATATAGAATTGCTTCTACAAAAATCTTTGCGGAATTTAAAACACGGTCGCCAATTGCAATATCAAGAAGAAAGATCAATCACACATAACAGAGATGGTTTTACGGGGAAAGAATAAAGCTAAAAACCCCACTATCATTTATTATGTATATATCATGGATCGTGAAACAATCTCATACAAAAATTTAATCCAAGAGCTCTCAGTAAAATATACAATCGTCTCACACTGCCATACAAAAATTGGAAAATTCATATGCTAGTTTATTGCCTCCTAACAGCTTGCCTCCACTGCACAATCCCTACTGATAGCAATCCATGAAAGAATGGAATCTTGCTTGCCTTCACTGCGCAATCCTCATGGGCACATCCAATGTGTGTGTGGTTGCATGTGTGCAACCACTAATGTCACAACAGATAGTCAAAATGTCCCTTTCACGGCCTACATCTCAACTGGGTCTCCACTAGATCTGACATGCATGTAGTTAACAGTAGTAAATCTTCAATTCCATGTGAGACCACTAATTGTGAATTAATTAAATAATTAATTCACTGTTCTCTCACTAGTGTATCATCAGTTACAACTTGAACAACTGAGTTAAAATACTTTACAACTTTCATAACTACACTTCCAACTCTATTACAACTTCAAATCACTCAGTTACAACTAAGTCCACTTTCATGTCCCACCAACCAACCTTTGAAATAGAATTTCCTATAGCTAACATATTTTTCACTTCAGTTAACTATTTTCAACTGCTCAATGAGAATAAATTAATATTTATTATCCAACTATTATTAAGGGATAATAATAGTATACATGCATCTATAAATAGAACTCGCACATACATCTATAAATAGAACATCATCTATAAATAGAATTTTCTCACCATCTATAAATATACATCATCTATAAACAGAATTTGCTCATGCATTCTAAAAATAGACTTCCACCTAAAAATAGCCTGAGGCTCCATCCTAGTGTAGGTGCATAATTTTCACTAGGATATTCTTGTTGAATCTCAACACTCCCTCTCAACAAGAAAGGGATTATCCTTCACCTCGATCTTGTCTCTATGGTATTAAAATTTTCTCCTTGTGAGCGCTTTTGTCAGAATGTCTACATCCTGATCTTCCATAGGAATGCACTGAAGCAACATGATCTTCCACTGCACACAATATCTGATATGATGATACCGGATATCTATATGCTTAGATATATCATGAGACACAGGACTAATCGAGAGTTTAATTCAACTTTGATTATCACAATGAATCACTTTCGAATCTAAATGAGAACCAAACAAACCAACCAAGATCTTTTTCATCTATATAGCCTCACATGCAGCTTGTGTTGAAGATTACAACAAGAAACAGTGAAGGAGGCATCTTGAAACATCTTTCCTAATCCTAGTTGGAAAATGATCACCTAAACTAGGTGGGGGCCACACAAGTGATTTTTGTCGCAAAGTCTATTTTTTAGACTATGTCTATTTTTAGACATATGGATCATGGTCTATGAGTTGCAGCATGCTATTTGTGGATGGTTGGTCAAGTTGCAAAAATAGATGGACTTCTATTTTTAGACATATTGGGCGGAATCTATTTTTAGATTGCCAGTCTAAAAATAGATATGTCGAATATTATTAGCTCTTAATAATATTTGGACTCTAAACATTATCTTATTCTCTTGGAGCACTTCAGTTTGATGCCTGGATGTGGCACATGCAGCTGACAGAAGGAAATACGTTTTTCCTAGGGTTTAAGTGAAGCTATTGCATGATGACTTTAGTTAGAACTCATGTGACAGAGTTTGGTGGAGCATGATAGCAATGCAAGGAGTTGTGTTCATTTAACTTAGTTGAACTAGTTATATTTAGTCTAACTGGAAAATACACTAGTGATGAGTGGTGTGAATTAATTATTAATTAATTCACTAATTATTAACTCATAAATCAACCAAAGAACACATCAGTTAACTGCAATGCATGGACAGTTCAGTGGAGACCAATGTTAGAGGTGGGTGAAAGGGTGAGTGTGGCTATCAGTTCTGACTATACTTGTGCATGAGATTTGCACACATTGATTGAGATTTCCAATGAGGATTGCGCAGTATAAGCTAGTGGGATTTGAACTTGGATCAAATTCATTCTCATCTTGGATTGCGCAGTAGAGGCAGGCAGACTTGTGGAGGAGATTTGAACCTGTGACTTGTTCATCTTCCGTGCTAGTTTGTGTGTAGCATGTGAGATAGTGCTAAGAGCTGTGAGAGCTTTGTGCTATGTATTGTTACATGTTCTCTATCATTATAATATACAGATAGTTGGGGGTTTTCAGCTGTATGCTTTCCCCATTACATACTGTGTTATATGTGTGCTTGAGTATGTTTTAATGTGCGCATGCGACTGCTTCTATTTCCGCATATTGATGATCAATTGTAGAAGAGGTTATGTATTATGTATGAAGCTTAAATAGTGTGTAATCAAGATAATCTCGATGAATAATTCAGCTATTATTCAAATTTATACATGGTATCGGCAGGGGAGAATCGATCACCTGATCATTGTTGGGTTGATTGCACTTACTTTTCATTTATCTCAGAAGCGGCTGTATTCTCTGACCCATCCTTTCAAAAGGTGATATATCCAGTGAATGCCCCTACATTCGATTTTTCGATCTCTGTGGCTAGAAATAATTTTTCATAGATCTAGAAGCGCTGAGTTTTGAGTTTAATTAATTTAATTTGTTTTCTTAGTGCTTGAGTTGAAATGCCTTTCCTGGTTTGCAACTGGAATATCTCCTTGAGGGTAGTTCATGTAGTTCAAATTATGTTTCATGAAGATTGTAATGGATAGTATTGATGATAACTAGCTAAGAGTTCATAGATGCTGAAGTTCCAAAGCCTAGCGATGCAGCCTTGGTTGAGGCTTGGCAAAAGAAGACAGCAAGGTGTCGAAGGATTCTGTTGGAGGGCGTGAAGGATCACATTGTATCCAGCCTGCATGGTAAAGCTTCTCCATATTTGATGTGGAAAGCGTTGACAGATTTATTCCAAAGCAAGAGCGACCAGAGGAAGTTGGCGCTCAAGGATAAACTCAGGAAAATAAAGATGGAGAAGAATGACACTATTTCGGTATACTTGACAAAGTTTGTCCACTGCAGGGATGAGCTTGGGAGTGTAGGAGTTAGTGTGGATGATGAGGACTTGGTGAGCTTGGCTCTCCTTGGTCTTCCAAAGAGTTGGCATTCCTATGAGGACTCTGTCAATGGTCGGGAGAAATTGCCAGGATGGGAGCGACTTTGGTTGGATCTTGTGCAAGAGGAGATAAGGCGGAGTACCAGGATGGATCTTCATCAAAGGCATCTGATGAAGAGGATTGCGCTTTGGCTACCAAAGCAAGGAAGGGGAAGGGCAAGAAGAATGCTTCTCAATCCGGTGTGGATGGTAAAGAGCATGACATGTCCAAAGTGAAGTGTTTTCACTGTCACGAGCATGGGCATTACGCCACGAATTGTCCACAGAAGAAGAAGAACAAGCAGGCTACTGGAGCTACAGCTGGTGAGGCTCTTGCCTCGCAATTTGAGCTAGTCTTCTCATTGATCGCATGCATGGTGTTTAGTGCATTGGGATCGGGGTGGTATTTTGATAGTGGCGCTTCCTTTCACATGACGGGAGATGTGAATCTTTTCAGTGACTTGGTGGAGAAATATCTCCAGTTGCATGTTGAGTTGGGTGACAATGGACGATACAATGCGACCTGCATTGGTACCATAACCTTTCATAGGGAGTCAGGTAAACTCATTCTTTTACAAGATGTAGTGCATGTTCCAGGTTTAAAGAAGAATTTAATCTCAGTCACAATGTTAGAGGATAAAGGGTATGAAGTTGTCTTCAGTGAAGGAAAATTTTTCCTTCAAAGACAAGGAAATAGACAAGTCAAGAAGGTTGGGATTCAGCAAAGAAATCTCTGCTGCACTTGAAGTAGAGATGGGATGTTCACTTGAGCTTCCTACCTGCTGGGGAAGTAAGCAAAGACATGCAATGCTTGAGAGAGCAAGTTTTGTATAGTAAGAGTGAACTCCTGGATGTGGAGTGGTAGCCACAAGATGAGGATCATGGAGTGGGAGAAACCACTCAAGCATATAAATTGGGTGCCAGATGGGCAGAGGGGAGTGTATGCAATATACTGAACAGTGTGAGAGGTGGGCGACATGCATGATTAATCCCAAAGAGGAGAGCTTGTAGGATTCATTGAGATGGTGTGGACCTCATGAATTGAACCTGACTACGAGGTGCCCATATAGCAGCAGTAGCATGATTAGTTGGATTGATGCAGGTAGATCAAAGTGACAGTATCGGATACTGGAGCGCGGTTCAGAGTTGATAACAAGTGCAGAGTGCATGGGTGCAGAGTTCAACAGCGCAATGGTTCCTGAATACATGTGCAATTGGTACCAGCAGAAGTCGAAGAATTTGATGATAGATGCATTAATACTGATTGAGTTGTTTGGAGCCTTTTCAGTTTTGGAATAGTTGCAGAGTGATGCATGGAGTCGCATGGCGCCAGAAGGTTGCAGGCGAATGCATGGAGTTGCATGTCGCATGCAAAGACAGTCTTTTCTTGTTGAGAGGGAGTGTTGAAGATTGCAACAAGAAACAGTGAAGGAGGCATCCTGAAACATCATTCCTGATCCTAGTTGGAAAGTGATCACCTAAACTAGGTGGGGGCCACACAGGTGATTTTTGTCGCAAAGTCTATTTTTTAGACTATGTCTATTTTTAGACATGTCGATCATATTCTGTGAGTTGCAGGATGCGATTTATGGATGATTAATTTAGTTGGTAAAACATATGACCTCTATTTTTAGACATTGGCAGAATCTATTTTTAGACTGCCAAGCTAAAATAGAACAGTCAAATATTATTAACCCTTAATAATATTTAGACTATAAACATTATCTTTTTCTCAAGGAGCACTTCCTGGGCTTGATCCAGGATGTGGCATAGCGTACTCCATGTATGAAAATATGCTCAAGGTTATTTGAGTTATTGCATGCTGACGCCAGAACTCATGCATAGTCATGGACTCGATGAGACAAAACAGAGTTGTGTTCGGTTTAACTTAGTTGAACTAGTTGTATTTAGTCTAATCCAAAATACACTAGTGATGAGTGGTGTAATTAATTATATTAATAATTCACTAATTAACTCTATAAACAGCCTAAAGAACACATCGCTTAATCGCAATGCATGGACAGTTCAGTGGAGACCAGTGTTAGAGGTGGGTGAAAGGGTGAGTCTACTATCAGTTGTGACTATGGTTGTGCATGAGATTTGCACACACATTGATTGAGATTTCCAATGAGGATTGTGTAGTTCAAGCTAGTGGGATTCGAACTTGGATCTCATCATTATTCATCTTGGATTGCGCAGTAGAGGCAGGCAGACTTGTGGAGGAGATTTGAACCTGTGACTTGTTCATCTTCCGTGCTAGTTTGTGTGTAGCATGTGAGATAGTGCTGAGAGCTATGAGAGCTTTGTGCTATGTATTGTTACATGTTCTCTATCATTATAATATACAGATAGTTGGGGGTTTTCAGCTATTTCTTTCCCCATTACATACTGTGTTGATATGTGTGCTTGATTATTGTTTTATGTGCGCATGCGACTGTTTCTATTTCCACATATTGATGATCAATTGTAGAAGAGGTTATGTATTATGCATGAAGCTTAAATAGTGTGTAATCAGGATAATCTCGGTGAATAATTCAGCAAATTATTCAAATTTCTACAGCTTGACTTGCTACCATGTATTCCGCTTCCACTAAAATGAGTGCCACAGATCTCTACTTCCTGTTGTACCAAGAAAAAGTTGTAGATCTGATACTAAAGATCCCCCCTAATGTGCTCTTTATGTCCATTGGGCTACCCACCCAATCTGAATCCGTGAATTCATGCAAATTCACCTCATCCATCTGTCTATACCATAATCCATACTCATATGTGCCCCTCAAGTATATCAAGACTTGTTTTCCCGCCTTCCAAAAGAGCTTGGTAGGCTTAACCATCGCTTGACTTAGTTGGTTAACCACATAGCAAATTTCTAGTCTCGTGTTCATTACATACATTAGCGAACCCACTAACTGTCGATAGACAATAGCATCCAGTACATCTCCAGATGTAGCATCCTCTTTCCTCCAATTTCCTGGAAGAGGAGTATCCATGGGTTTGCATCCCTCCATGTGAAACTTACCCAGTATCTCCCTTGCATACTTTCCTTGAGACACAAAAATTTCACCATCTCGCTGCCATATTTCCAATCCAAGGAAATAATGAAGGAGGCCCATATCCTTCATTTTGAGCTCCTTTGCAAGGTCCTCCTTGCATAAGTGTATCAACTACTCATCACCAGTTAGTATTAAATCATAAACATAAAGAAAAATTATTAAAATATTACCCTCCACCACAATTTGATATAGATTTCCATCCACCTCACTCTTGGTGAAGCCAAGTCTGGTGAAATAGTTGTATATCTGAGTGTACCAAGCACGGGGTGCTTGCTTCAGCCCATACAAATCTCTTTTGAGTCGACACACATGCGACTCACTGTTGAAGATCTCAAATCCTTCAGGTTGCTCTATGTACACCTCTTCCTCAATGATCCCATTAAGAAATTCAGTCTTCACATCCATCTGATGAATGCGCCAGCCTATCTGCGCTTAGAGAGCAAGGATGGTCCTTATGGAAGAATACCTTGCGACAGGTGCAAAGGTTTCTTCATAATCAATCCCCTCGATCTGTGAGACACCTCAGGCCACAAATCTAGCCTTTTATTTCTCAACACTCCCATCAGCATCTTGCTTTACCTTGTAGATCCATCTCGAACCTACCACTGATTTATCAACCGGCCTTGGAACAATTTCCCAAGCATTGTTTCTGACAATGGAGTCATACTCCTCCACCATTGCATCTACCCATGTGGGCTCCTACACTTCTTCCTAAAACAAGGATGGCTCAGTCACAATACATTTTCTCATGAGAGCCATATATCCAGTAAATCAGTCAGGAGATTGTCTTTGTCTGCGATGTGAAGTAGGGTCTTTGTCTGCGATGTGAAGTAGGGGCTCCTACATTCTGTGTAGCATCAAGTCTCAGCCTATCAGCTTCTGTGGTACGCCTTCTGCCAGTTTTGATGTTTGGCTCTGCGTGAGTGGACTCCTCCACTCCATGAACCTCCTCATGTGGCTGATCCATATCTTGAGACTCATCTTTGGGAACCAACAATTCCTCCTCCTTATGCAAGTCTAGCTCCCTCTCAAGCGACAACCGCATGGATTTCCCCTCATCAAATTTTATATCCCATCACATAACAGTCATCTTACTGTTAGGAAAATACACATGATAATTATGGGATGTTTCTATGTACCCCACAAAAATTCCAACTTCATCAGTCGGCTCCAGCTTCTTCCTGGAATTCTTGGTCACATGCACATAAACAGATGAGCCAAAAATCTTAAAGTGTGAAACATCCATTTTCTTACCAGTGAAAGCTTCTTTAGGTGTACTCATGCCAAGTACTCTATGAGGACAACGGTTTTTCACATAAATCACACTGTTGCATTCTTCCACCCACAAATGAATTGGTAGGCCCTGATCATGCAACGTCACTCGTTCTGCACCCATGATCGTTATATTCTTCCTCTCCACAACTCCATTTTTTTGTGGGTTACGAGGGGCTATGATTTCTCTTTGAATTCCTTCTTTGCTGCAGAATTCTTTGAATTCATTAGAGATGTATTCTCCACCATTATCGCTCCTTAGATCCTTCACCTTCTTCCTCGACTCTTTCTCCACCAATGCCTTAAACTCACAGAACTTTGAGAATGTTTGATCCTTCTTCTGTTTGAAAAAGATCCATCATTTATGTGGAAAGTCATCAACAAAATAAAATAATGCTTATGTTTTGCTATTGAAGCAACCGAGAATGGTCCACACACATCTGTGTGAACTCTCTCGAGGATCACCGAAGCATGGTTCTCCTTTTCATGAAAGGTGGACTTTACATACTTCCGCATGGTGCAACCCTTGCACTTATCTAACTTAGTAAGTGTTCCCATTGGAAGTCTAGTAGATATTTTTTGCATGACTTTCAAGGCTCCACGATGAAGATGGCCCAATCGCCTGTGCCATAATTCGCCCTCATCCCAGCTCACCACTTTTTCTTCCTTGCCCATCATGGCAGCACAACCATCTACCTCCAGCTTTTAGAGATTATTTACTCGAATCCCTATGCTCTTGGCTTGACCCATTGTTTTATGTCGTAGGAAAGTTTTTCCATCGCTGAAAACAATGTTATATCCTCTATCCTCCAACATTGCAATTGAGACCAAGTTTTTTCTTAAGACCTGGAACATGCATAACATCTTTCAATTGAAATGGTTTACCTAAATCCCTCTGAAAGGTAATGGTACCAATGCCAGTCACACTATATCGTCCATCGTCTCCCATCTCTATATGCATTTGGAGATCTTTCTCCTCCAAGTCACTGAAAAGCTCCTTATCTCCCGTCATGTGGAAGGAAGCACCACTATCGAGATACCACACTAATCCTAATGCACTTGAAACCATGCATGCTATCAAAGAGAAATCAAGTTTAAATTTTGATGCAAGGGCCTCACTAGTGGCAACTCCAGCAGCCTTCTTGTTCTTCTTCTTCTGCGGACAGTTAGTAGCGAGATGCTCATGTTCGTGACAGTGAAAACACTTCACCTTGGACAAATCCAGCTTCTTGCCTTTAGACTTGGATTTTGAATGGAAATTCTTCCCCTTCCCTTTCATTGCCTTGGAAGCCAAAGAAAAATCCTCTTCATCATCATGCTTTGATGAAGAGCCATATCTAGTGTTCCACCTGAACTCCTCCTGCACTAGATCCGACCACAATTGTTCCCAATATGACAGTTTTTCCCGTCTGTTGACAGAGTCTTCATAACTGTGCCAACTCTTAGGAATTTCCAAGAGAGCCAAGTTCACAAAATCATCATCAGCAACAGTAATTCCCACACTCCCCAGTTCATCCCGACATTGGAAAAACTTCGTGAGATACTTTGGAATGTTTTCGCCCTTTTCCATCTTGATCTTCCTGAGTTTATCTTTCATCGCCAATTTCCTATGGTCATTGCTACTTTGGAAAAGATCCATCAAAGCCTTCCACATAGCATATGGTGTGGCTTTCCCATGAAGGCTTGAGATAATGTGGTCTTGTACACCTTCCAATAGAATCCTCCTCGCCTTTTCCACTTTCTTTTGCCATGCATCAAGTAATGCAACAACTGTCGAAGTAGACTTAGGAACATCACTCTCGATGAATTCCTTCAACCCATTGTCTTCGAGCACCGCCTCCATCTTGTCCTTATAGGCAATGTATTTCGAGATTCTCTTGAGTGCACACTCTAGACACAATCCATTGAAAGCCATTTCGATGTTTACTCAACTGTAGCACCAAGAAAATATTTCTGCAAATTCGAATTCTTTCCACCAACAAACTCAGCTCCTGCTTCAAACTTGCAATCTTCTATGCTCTGATACCATGTAGAAATTTTAATACAGATTATGTATTACCTGGATTCTCCTGATATAACAATTATATGCCACTGTTAAATACATAATCGCTTCTACAAAAATCTTTTCCAAATTTAAAACACGGTCGCCAATTGTAATATCAAGAAGAAAGATAAATCACACATAACACAGATGTTTTTATGGGGAAATCATCAAGCTAAAAACCCCACTATCATATATTATGTATATATCATGGATCATGAAACAATATCATAAAAAAATATAATCTAAGATCTCTCGGTATAATATACAATCGTCTCACACTGTCATACAAAAATTGGAAATTTCATGTGCCAATTTACTGCCTCCTAACAGCCTACCTCCACTGCGCAATCCTTGTTGATAGAAATCCCTAAAGAATGGAATCCTGCTTGCATTTACTGTGCAATCCTCATGGGCACATCCAATGTGTGTGTGGTCGCATTTGTGCAACCACTAATGTCACAACATATAGTCAAACTGTCCCTTTCACCTACATCTCAACTGGGTCTCCACTGGATCTGACATGCATGTAGTTAACATTAGTAAATCTTCAGTTGCTTGTGAGACCACTGATTGTGAATTAATTAAATAATTAATTCACTGATCTCTCACTAGTGTATCATTAGTTACAACTAGCACAACTGAGTTTAACTCACTTAACTAAGTTAAACTACTTTACAACTTTCATAACTACACTTCCAACTCTGTTACAACTTCAAATCACTCAGTTACAACTAAGTTCACTTTCATGTCCCACCAACCAACTTTTGAACTTGAATTTCCTATAGCTAACTGATTTTCCACTTCAGTTAACTATTTTCAAGTGTTCATTGAGAATAGATTAATATTTATTGTCCAACTATTATTAAGGGATAATAATAGTTGACATGCGATCTATAAATAAAACTTACACATACATCTATAAATAGAACATCATCTATAAATATAATTTTCTCACCATATATAAATAGAATTTTCTCATGCATTCTAAAAATATACTTCCACCTAAAAATATCCTAAGGCTCCATCCTATTGTAGATGCATAATTTTCACTAGGATCTTCTTGTTGAATCTCAACATTTTCAACCTCCTACATTAATCAACGTTGAGGAACATAATTATGCATCCTCTCACTACAGTCATTCTACCCTACATGGGTCTGCAAAGCTTTAGAGCCGTGTGGTTGGCATATTAAGAGTATCTGGAATGGCTTTTCATTTTCTCAATGTTCAAGAAACATGAAGACATTTTTAACTCTATGTTTTGAATGAGTGACAATGACTCATGGGTATAGAACGCAAAATTTTCTAAACACTTCCAATTTTCTTTATTGTTATTTATATAATGCCATGTTACTATGAACTATGTGAATTTAAAATACAAATATTTGAATAGATACATACCTAGATCATATTGAACATTGACATATGAAATTCTTGAAAGGGATGAAACTGGGTGACTTGCCGAAGAAAAAGTTATGCTAATTGGCTGAGATGTTAGTCATGACTTATTCTCATTATGTTAGCATTTACATTTTCATTTCTTATGATATATTTTGTGTCACATTAAGATGAATTTTGCATGCACAACCCTATAAGATATTGAACGATGGGAATCTCTTCATCTTGTTATTTCATGTTTTGGTAAAAATTTCGAATGTTGCTACATCAGTGAAGAAATCTAACTTCAAGATCATTCAAAGTGGCACATAATTTCTATATAGAGGCTCAAAACCTTCCAAAAAATTCTATACTCTACCTCAACGAACTTAAAATGGGTGTCTCATGCTTTCTAAGTGCCAATAAAAAAGGAAAACTGCAATTAATTAAGACATCTGGCACCTCCAAACACCCTCGATCCTCTGCTCTACTTCTCCATCATCTTTTCCCATAGATCATGCTACGTGAACAAGTGACAAGGATCTAATGCCAAAATCATATGTCTCCTGCACGACAAACTAGCTCTCGGGGTTTGAGCGAAATCGAAAGGAAAAATTATGCCCAACCAAGGCCATTCATGGTAACTTAAAAATGTCAACCAGGGGCTATAAGGTACTTACAAATCATACCATATAGATTTCCCAAAAGCCAAAAATAGAAAAAAATTTAACCCCCTTGGGCATAGATGTGTCAATATATGAAAGAACTAATTGCCAACAAGAAAAAATTCCAATGGGAATCAGAAACAAAACAGATAAGACCAAAGACCAGAGGACACTTACTTAAGCTGATAAAGTTAAAACATGATGAAAAATTGTACCCCATTCACTCTAAACCAATGTAGTCACAATCAGTCGGTGGGTGTCAACGAGACCAGAAGAAAATTAAACTAAGAAAGTTAAAACATGAACAAAAAATATACTCCATTCACTATAAACTAGTGTAGTCAGAAAAACCTCCATGGGCCTAAATATGTCAATATTTGAAAGAACTATGGCCAACAAGAGAAAATGACAATAGACATGAAAAAAAAATAGACAAGGCCAGAGACCAAGGGTAACTTACTAAGATTCTCAAGTTAAAACATGAAAAAAAAATTTACCCCATTCAGTCGCAACCAGTGGAGTTAGAATCAACAAATGGGTGTCAGAAAGACCAGAGGAAACTTACTTAAACTGAGCAAGTTAAAACATGAAAAAAACCTAGACCCATTCCCTCTGAACCAGTTGTGTTGGTGGATTTGGTGCACAAATGTACCAATCCACACTTGATGAAGAGGAGTGGTTGTTTCCTCTTAAGTTTCTGGTCACAGGAAGATAAACAAAAAAGTTAGCAGGTTAGTGAACATCCCATAAAACAAAACACACTAGATAATGATATAGTATGCATGTGTAGAGATAAAACAAATCTTTAACTAAAAAAATAACATGAAATCTCATATAGAGTCAAACAACACAATAATATCAACGGTTGCATCTATTTCCCCTCTTATTGTGTGCTATTAGGAATAAAAGATAGAAATTTTACACACTTACAAAGGGGGCCTTAGAACTAGGGAGTTCTAAGACCCTATGCAAGGACGCTTTTACCTCTGAGCCACCTTAGTGCAAGGTCCCTCTCTTTACTCCAAAGGATTGGACTTGTTGGGTGGCAAAAAACTGAATCCCCTCTCTACTTCTGCTCTGGATCATGCATTGTTGGATTTCTTGAAGAAATTTTGGCTAGCATAACAATGTGCTCTTCCTTTGTTCATGTCTTGGTGGCCTTTTATAGATTAATTAAAACTCTCCTTCCCTCTCTTGGTACATTGGTGGATGGTGACCCAAGAGAGGGGGATGATTATATTGTGTGCCACATGATGCCATTGTGTGCTCCCTTGAGGTCCCAAGGAGGCTTAGGAAGTTGTCCTTGGACGGCCTCAAGTGTGGGATCAATTTCCTGGAGTGTGCCTTGTGGTCCCAGAAAGTGACTTGCACTACTTTTAGGTCCACGCGGATTTTTAAGGGAAATTTGCGCAAGTGCACGCATATCAAATAAAAATGTGTGCAAAGGCACATTATGCTAGTTTCTTGAGTGCGCAATTTAATTTTTATTTTGGACCTTAGATATTTAAAAAAAAAATCAGATTCTCTAACGTGCCTCAACCCTGTAAATCCTTCTTCCTGACATTTAATAATGTCATTTTTTCTTTTCGGATTTTCTAGTGATAACAGTTGGCCCCTAATATGTGAGGTTGTAATATTCCAAAATTTTCACATGATATTTGGAATATTAGAGTTCTTAATAAACTTAATTAATTAAGTAAATAAAAGGGTGGAGGGACCCATAATCCTCAAAGATGAATAAAATCCACTTTTGATGTGTGTATCTGGATATTTCAGATCTAGATCTACATAATGGAGTAGTAAAGCAAATACTTAATGTGAAAGGAGTGGAGATCATGTCTCATTAATGGGATAGATCATGAAGGTTGATACAATCAACTAAGATCTTGCAAAGATTCAAATGTAAGATCATTAAGCATTCATGATGAGATGATGGAGGAGTGGTGCATTTAATGCACACTTGATGGAGAGGGTGATCATTACATTCACACATGATGGATATCATGGAGAGATAGTGTTGTCCACATTGAGGCCTATGTCCACATGTACAACGCAGTTATGAGGAGGGCCAAGGCATGAGAAGGCTCATAATCTATATAAAGAAGATGAAGGCACAATAGAATATGTGATAGATTGGAGGTTTCTGTGGTGTAGATTTTCAGATGCAAAACTCGGAATATATGTTGAAGATTATTATTAATGTATGATCTATTTAGATCTGGAATTTTCATGTGACATTCCATTCTTTCTTGGGTTGTTTAACAAATATTGCAAGTGTTGTTTAGCACTAGGTGTTCCTGGTCAGGAATCCCACCTCTTTCCTTGAGTGAGATCTTGGGAGAGGATTGTACTTCATTCTACATCAAGCATTGGTGCCACATATCTTTTCCTACTTTATACATAACATCAATATTCAGAAATTTCACATTTCTAAAGATCAGGTTGAGAGGAGTAGGTTGACCTTCAATGTTTCAGTTGAGGAACCGGTGAAGGATTAATCCTATCACCTTGAGCTTCAAGATAAGCCTTCCAGTGCTTCAGACCTATATTAGGCATCAAGCCATCTATTATTCATCTCCTAGCAGCAGAAATCCCTTCAGGAATTGCACAGTCTAGTCTTGTAGATCCAAGGGAGAAGGTAAGTTGATAGCATTTCAGCTAGTAATCTAGTGGGGGACCATTCCTTCACATTGTATACATCATTTCCATCATTTCTGAGCTATATTTCATATCTTAGTAGCAGGATAGAGAGCCTCCTTCCTTTAAAACGCAGTTTTCATGAGAAGATGTGTAGCAGCAGCTGCAACATTCTTTGGAGGATTGAGGATCTAGATCTTGAGCTTCTAGCTTGTGGATCTAGAGAAGGGATCAGCCCTTCTTGCATAGATCTGATTGTGCATCATTGCAACCATCATATCATCAGATCTAGCTTCATATCTGCATTCCTAGCAGCATATATGTGAAGCCCTAAGAGGGTGGTTTTCTTAGATTGATAGATCTTAGAAACCCTTTCTAGGTTACCTTGGGAATCCATCATTGAGACCTGATCTACAATTTCAGCATCATCGGAGCTCCCATTCTCCCTAGATCTGACTTTCTATCTTTTAGGCATTGTAGTACCAATATTTGTAGTAGGGACAATGCAGTTTACCTTCCAGCAGTTCAACAGTTACGCAGTCCCTCTTATGGGATCATTGCAGGGTCATTCCAGGCCATCCCTTTGGCTTGAGTGTCTCATATTTTGAGCACTATTGTACTTGCTTTTACACCTCCAATATAATAAAATGGCTCAGCTATATCTGTGCAGTCTGATGTGTATATAGATTTATTGTTTACTTTGCTGCAATTATTATATTGTTTTTAAGTATTACTGCATTCTCCCTTTTGGGATATTACAGTGGTACCGAAGCATGATCTTTGGCTCAACTTGTGGACATTTTGACAACATAAGAAAAGTAGATAGTAGAGATATCCTATGGAGGGATCAATTTTTTCCTCATCTTCCTTTAGATCTATGAAGGATCTCTCTAAGGAGATCAATGAAACAAGAAGAGCAATGCGAAGAGAAACCTCAAGAAGGTTTCAAGATGAAGAAGGTCCATGCACTTCTTTTCAGCAACAAAGAAGACTAGAGAAGCAAAGATATTCACATTATTCCACTAGATTCACTTTATTTGAGAAAGAGGACTGGTCTGAATATGATGAAGGCTTGGGGCATGACCCTAAGTGAATATCTATTTGAATACAAGTCACGGCCTAGAGAATTGAATGAGAATCTCTCTCTCCAATAGTTTCTGCAACTCAAAGAAGGGAGGATATCTAGAAGCAGCAATAGAAGAAAGAGGCATAAATTCTTCTTGCCTACATTTGATGGATCTTCCACAAGCACATTAAGGGCTTGGAGGGAAGAATTATTTACATTATTTTTGAAATATCCTATATCATAAAGAGAGGTTGTGGAGTTTGCAGCGCTGCACCTTGATGGTGAAGCAAGAAATCGGTGGTTCAATCATGTATCACACATGGAAGAGTCTGCTTATGAATATTTTATGCAAAGACTGAAGAAGAAATTGGTAGGAAGAAACTAGAGACATCTCACATAGTGAAATCTCCCATCATCAAGGAGATAGTGCATGAAGATTCAAGAGAATATGTTCTCATTATCACTCAAGAGGAGGGGCCTCTAACACCACCAGTTGCAGATGTGCTTACATCAAGAGGAGGATCGCTTGCATCTTTGCAAAATGGTCTTGAATTATTGACATTTGGAGCCCCATGCATGATTGATGAGATACATGAGGAGGAGGAGACTGATACTAGCGCTGGTACACTTGTAGAAGTGCAGCCATCACTCTTATCAACAGTTGGAGAGACCTTTGCACCGGAAGAGGAAACTCTTGTGCTCTTGCAAGATGTTTCTGAATCTCATTTGTTCCAAGGTATGCATACACTTTCATCTCATATTGTTTCAGTACTTCTTATTGAAACTTATGGGAACATGCCATCAGGGATATTGCATGACCAAGGGTTAGAACATCATGCTAATTTGGAGCAGCACTATATCACTACACAAAGGATCCTTGATCTAATCAAGGAAGAGATGAAGAACCATCCTAGTTTTCATGGATGAACTAAATTCAACCTCTTGAGTTGAAATGTGGAGTTTTATAAAATGGCATGAGTATGATCCTATGTACAATGGTTGGTTATGAGATCAGTATTGTGCCTTGCTTTGAGACAACACATGTATTTCCATGCAGATCTATAGCGCTATTAATGAGAAGAAGTGAGAAGAAGAGGACCAATTCCTCATGGAAGCAATCATATTGCAGCTTCATTCATAAAGAAATGGAGGAAAAGATGACAAATGGTAGAAATCTTGAGATGAGAAATGTTTTCTCCTTTCTAGATGACACTTTCTCAATGAGCATCTCACAGCTCAAAGAGAAACTTCTACCTGCAGCAGATCTAGAACCTTATTGGTTTTGGAGGGCCATTGATGAGAAGAGAATCTCATGGAGAGATCTCATTGGAGGTGAACTTAAAAATATCATGGAGTGCAAATTTCTTCATCAGTTTGAGGAGGTTGATGTCCTACAATGGGAGGATACCAAGTATTTGCAGAATGAGATCCATCATCCACATTGGGATGAATGGTTGATGATATGGAGCAAGGGGTTTCCAAACCACTTGCAGATATATGATACCGGGCGCAAGAAGCATGGTTGTGTTGGTTGCTCTTGGGTGAGTATGGTTACCACTCAAGGAGTCATAATTTTCTATTTCATGCCTTACACATCACTCGAAGAATGCATAAGAAAATGGTTACTTTCGTTGTTGATGAGAGAGTTTGGACATCACATGATATATTTTATGTCCATGTATTTACTCTTGTTTGAGATGTGTCTCATGTATTTACATGTCTTTTTGTTTGGGATGTATCTCATGTTCATGTATGTACTTGGGTTTGGCAGAAATTATAACTCTCACATGATGTGGCATAAAGGAGCTTGTTTGTATTATGTTGATGAGACATTTTACATGTCCACTACTATATTGTTGCTCATGACTTGCACCATGATAATGGAAGGTGGCAACAAGAATCCTTGCTGCTATGGTTACTATTGGGAGAGTGTGGGCTGAATTCTTCCCATGCATTGCATGACATTGTTGGAGGATGGCAACAAGAGGCCTTATAGTGTTGGCTTCTATTGGGGGATTATGGTCATTGTACATGGCATGATGATAATGTGATGGGGCAAAAAGATGCCTTGTTAAGGTGGCTTCTCTTGAGGGAATATAGCCACTACATTTGGTGTAATGATGATGTGGTATGGCAGCAAGAGGCATTGTTGCATTGGCTTCTTTTGAGAGAGTATGGCTCTCATATTCTCATTGATGTTAACTTGGCATGGCAACAAGAAGCATTTTTGCGGTGGCTTATTTTGAGAGAGTATGTCTCTCTTACTTGTTTTCATGAAGATATAGCATGGTAGCCGGAGGCTTTCCTGCGTTGGTTGTTATTAGGAGAATATGGTTTGACATTTTTCATTTTTTCCCATATGTCCCTACTTCTTGTTTTTCACTATGATGATGTGATGTTTGATTCCTACATGGCCAACGGGGCTAATGATGTGAGCATTAATAGATGCAATCTACTCTATGTATCATGGGTTGGAGATATAGTTCATGAGTTGGGACTTTCCACTTTGGGAATGAACCACTTCATCTTATGCATCTCATGTGTATAGGAGATCTTTTATCATCATATGGTTGCCACTTGGAGATTCATTCATGAGGAATGGTATCTAAATTTTCAATTGGAGGTCATTCTAGACAGTCTAGAGAGGCAGCTTTGGAGCTGGACATGCATGACACATTGTGACATATGGGAAGGCCTTCCACATGAGGATTCCATTTGGAGGGAGGATGTTTGTTGTAGCATCCACTTTTGCAGTTGCTTGAGGACAAGAAAAAATTTTCTGAGGAGGACTATAATATTCCCAAATTTTAACATGATATTTGGAATATTAGAGTTCTTATTAAACTTAATTAATTAATTAAATAAATGGATGGAGGGACCCATAATCCTCAAATATGAATGTTGTGAAACTAGCTCCAAAAATAGAAGAAAAGAGATATCAACGCCTTAGAAATAAGCCACTTCGAGGGGGAAACCTCCAATACATTACATGAATGAAAAATTCTTGGATGATACAAATTACAAAACCTCCTTTCTATATATAAGAGTCCATGGGGCCACAAAGTAATCCTAGTGGGGCCATAATGTAATCTTAGCCGACCTAACAATAATAATTTAAGGGCACAATAATAACAATATGGGGGTTACAAGGGTACAATAATAAAAATAAGGGGGTTACACTAACAACAATAAGGGACTATACTAGTAATATAGGGACCGAACATGCCCCTCTCCTTCAAAAAAGTGTTGTACTCATTGCTTGAATAGCTCTGGGTGCTTCTGTATAAAATTCTCATCCTCCCATGTAGAATATTCAGTGGGTAAGTTCTTCCACTTGATGAGATACTCTGAAATTGATCAATTTTGTAGCTGTCAAGTTCTGGTTTCCGTGACCGCTTCAGGTTCCAATATGATTTTTCCTTCCTCATCAAGTTCTGGAAATATTATTTGAACTAGAATATTTTCACCTATAACCTTCTTTAAGCATGCAACATGGAAAATTGGATGCACTCGTGAAGAAGCAGGAAGCTCCAAATTGTATGCCATAGTACCAATCTTTTGAAACACCTTGAACAGTGTTACCGATGAAATAGGTAACCGCACTGTTACCTACGTTTTTTGGTAGCATAAAAAGCACCCGATTTTGAAAAGTGGTGATGCAGAATCACCTTTTTTTTTTTTTAGCACATTTTCGACGCTCTAATATTTTTATTTATGAAGTATGAATATTTGTTTTAAAATGTTACTGATTTTCATGCTAATTTTGAAACGTATTGATGCAGCATCAAATTTTTTTTTTTAGAGCGGTGATTTTCATGCTAATTTTGAAACGTATTGATGTAGCATCAACCTTTTTTTTTAGAGTGGTGATTTTCATGTTGGTAATAAAACACAAAACTTAGATCAAAAATATATATATAAATACAATATAAATATATTATATATATATATATATATATATATAAACAATAAAAAACCAATAAAAATGTTAAAAAAAACAAATTAACTCATAAAAATAAAAAATTTAAACAAAAATAAATAAATAAACAAAAAATATTAGAAAATTATATCAAAAGAAATGACAAAATTTGAAAAAAAAACACATAATTTAAAGAAAAAAAACAAAAATTAACCACAAAAAAAAAAACATCAAAAACTTTTTTTTCTAAGTTATTAAAAAAAACAATATAATTAAAAAAAAAAATTTAAATAGAAAATTTAAAAATAATTTAAATTATAAAATTAAAATTTAGATAAAAATAAATTAAATTTAAAAATTAAAATTAAAATAATAATAATAATAAGAAAAAAAATACAAATTTTAAAATTAACCAAAAAAAACAAATTTAAAAAAAAAAAAACAAAATTTAAAATTGAAAAAGAAAATTAAAATAAAAAAAACTATCATTAAAAAACAAAAAAAATGAAAAAAACCACGTGCAAATAATTTAAAAAAAAATATCCATAAATTTACTGTTTTTTTTTAAATGAAACAATTTATAAATTTTGAAAATGAAAAACTAAATAAACTAAAAGATTAAAAAAAAATTAAATTAAATTAAAGTTTAATAAATTTAATAAATAAATTTTAAATTTTAAAAAATAATTAATCTAAAATATTAAATTAAAAAAAAAAATAAAAAAATAAAAAAAACAAAAAAAATTAAAACAATTTAAATTTAAAATAAAAAATTTGAATTAAAAAACAAATAATTTTAAATTTTTTGAATTTAAAAAAAAAATCACATTAAAAAAAAATCGATCGTGGTGGCATCGCAATCGCGTCTCCACCCAGGTGGCGCCGGAGGCCGACCGGGCGGGAGGCCGATTCCGAGAGTCCCCTCCCGCGGTGGGATGTCGATTCCGGACCGCCCCGCGCGCGGAGGCCGATTCCGAGAATCGCCCTCGCCACTCTGCGGGAGGCCGTTCCGATAATCGCCCTAAGGCCGATTTCCCGAATTGGCCTCCCGCGGTGGGAGGCCGTTCCAGGAATTGCCCGAGGTCGATTCCGGAATCACTCGGCCCGCGGCGGGAGGCCGATTCCGAGAATCACCCCCCCCCCGGGCGGGAGGCCGATTCTAGGAATTGCCCTTCCCGTCGCGGGAGGGCGATTCCCGGAATCGGCCTCAGGGTGATTCTCAGAATCAACCTCCCGCCGCGGGAGGGTGATTCCCAGAATCGGCCTCCCGCCACGGGAGGGCGATTCTCGGAATCGGCCTCCCACCCAGCAGCTGGCCTCCGTCGCCACTTGGGCGGGAGGCCGATTGGCGGCGCCACCACGATCAATTTTTTTTTATTTTTTTTTTTTAATTTTTAATATATATATATATATATATATATATATATATATATTCCAATTTTTTTTTTTTTTTAATTTTTACATTTGAATTTTTTTTTTTTTGGTTAAAAATTTTTATTAAATTTTGTATTTTTTTTTATTTAATTGATTTTTTTTAATTTTTTCATATAATTTTTTTTATTATTAAATTTTATGTTTAGTTTTTTCATTTAATTTTTTAAAATTTAGTAAATTTTGTAATTTTTTCATTTTTTTTTTTTTTAATTTGAATTTAATATTTTTTTTAATTTTTTAATTTTTTATTATTATTTTTTTTATTACATAATAAAATTTATATTTTTTTTATTTCAATTAAAATTGTGTTTAAAATTATATATTTTTCTTTTTTAATTAAACTTAACATTCTCAAATTAATTTGTTTTTTATTTTATTTTTTATTTAATATATTTTATTTAATTTATTTTTTTCAATTTTTCAATTTTAATTGATTTTTAAAGTTTTTTAACTTTTTATTTTAACAATGTTTTTTTTTTAATATATTTAAAATTTATTTTTTATTTCAAAATTTATTTGTTTATTCATTTATTTATTAAAATTTAATATTTGTTTTTTTTTAATTTAATTTGTTATTTTAATATTAACAATTTTTTTTTAATTTAATAAAATCTAATATATATTTTTTTAATTTAAGTTCATATATATATATATATATATATATATATATTATTTTTTATAATTTAAATTTAATTTATTTTTTAAAATCTATTTGTTTTTTTAATATATATTTTTTTTAATTTAATATTTTTATTGTATTTTATTTTTATTTTTTATTTTAAATTAATTTTTCATTTTTTTAACTTTTAATTTCAATAATGTTTTTTTTGTTTTTTAATTATTATTTTAAAGTTTTAAATTTATTAAAATTTAATATATTTCTTTAAATTTAATTTTTTATTTTAAAATTTAATTTTTTATTTTTTCTAATTTAATAAACATTTTCTTTTTCTTTTTTAAATTTAATTTCTATATTTTATTTTTTATAATTTATTTCCTTTTTTAACTTGTTTTTTTTTTAATTTAATAATTTTATTTTGTTTTTATTTTTATTTTTTTATTTCTATATATTTTGAAATTTTAATCTTTAAATTTTTTTTATTTTTTATTTTTTATTTTTTTCTTCAATTTTAGGTTTTTTTTTCAATGTTTGAATTAAATTTTTTATTTTGTTTTTATTTTTATTTTTTATTCCTATATATTTTTAAATTTTAAGCTTTAAAATGTTTTTATTGTTTAAATTTTTTTTTCTTAAATTTTAGGTTTTTTTTTTAATGTTTGAATTTTAAAAATTAAAAAATGTTATTTCTACTTTTAAAAATGTCAAAAATATGACACAATTCTTTTTTTTGTTATTCCAGCATCAACTGGTTTTGTTTTGAGGGTGTTTTTTCAATCCTTTTTTCAAGAAATAATTTTGTTTTTAGCATAATTTTATAAAATGTTGAAATTTGGCCTTCAAAAAAAACCAAGTGTGTTCTGGAATACAGTTTTTTTGTTTTTTGGGTGTTTTTTCATGTTTTTTGAGTCTTTTTGGGTTAGAGTTCCTGTTTTGAGGTCAGGTTACCTATTTCATCGGTAACAGTGTTCTTGTAAGGACCATATTACTTTGGCGATAATTTATTATCCTTCTTAGCTGGTTTGAGGGACATTTGTTTGTATGGTTGTAGCCATAAAAATACCCAGTCTCCTACATCAAAACTTCTCTCGCTACGATGTTGATCCGCCTGTTGTTTCTTTCGATTTTGTGCCAAATTCAGGTTGTCCTTTAAGAGTTGAAGAACTTCTTGTTGATGCTTGATGTGATCTTCCACTTCTTGAACCTTCAAATTTTCTCCTAAAGATGATGTGATGGATGGTGGATGATATCCATAAAGTGTCATAAATAGGGTCATTTTTGCTGCAGTATGGAAGGAAGTGTTATACCACCATTTAGTGAGAGGTAACCACTTGACCCATTGTGTTTGTTTATCAGATACAAAACAATGAAGATATCCTTCCAAGCATTTATTTACTATCTCAGTTTGACCATCGGATTGAGGATGATAAGATGAGCTATGATCTAATTGAGTACCCAAACAAGAAAATAACTCCGTCCAAAAATTTCCAGTAAAAATGGGATCTCTGTCGCTCACAATAACCCTTGGGCTTCCATGTAGCTTTTGAATTGTGTCCATAAAAGTAGTAGCAACTGTACTTGCTTTAAATGGATGAGATAATGCACAAAAGTGTGCATACTTGGTAAGTCTATCAACTACCACCATGATGACACTCTTTCCTTTGGACTTAGGTAAACCCATGATAAAATCCATTGAAATCTCCTCCCAACGTTGACTTGGAATGGATAAAGGTTGTAGAAGTCCCGGGGTCTTAATTGTTTCCACTTTATTCTGCTGGCAAACCAAACATTCCGCCACAAACTTTTGAATATCAGATTTAAAGCCATCCCAAAAAAATTCTTTCTTCACCCTGTGGTAAGTTTTTAAAAATCCTGAGTGTCCTCCTAAAGGAGAAGTGTGCAATTCCAGAAGAATCTTTTGTTTTAGTTGGGAATTATTACAAAGATATAAGCAATCTTTGTACCATAAGGAATCATTTTTCCAACTAAATGTATCAGATGTACTAGGATCTTGCTGCAACTTTTGAATGAGTGTCCATACATCTTTGTCCTTGTTCCATTCATCTCTTGCTTCAGTTATCCAATCTGGTTGGATAATAGAAATGGCACAAAGCAATGCTTCCACCTCTTCATTCTTTCTTGAGAGTGCATCTGCAACAACATTAAGCTTTCCTCTTTTGTAGATTATTTCAAAGTCATAACCCAACATCTTTGTGACCCATTTTTGTTGCTCTTCTGAAGATAGTCTTTGTTCCAAAAAGTGTTTAAGACTATCATGATCAGTTTTTACCTTGAAGTGTCTTCCCATTAGGTAAGTTCTCAATTTCTTTAGTGCATGCAGTATTGCTAACATTTCCTTCTCATAAATAGGTTTATGTAAATACTTTCCTTTGATTGGACGACTTTCAAAAGCAATGGGTCTTCCTTCCTGCATTAAAACTGCACCAATTCCATTTCCTGGGGCATCACATTCCACAATAAAGGTTTTTGTGAAGTCTGGCGTAGCTAAGACCGGTGCTAGGCACATTGCCTCTTTAAGATGTTCAAAGGCCTTAGTTGCTTCATGATTCCATGAAAATGCATCTTTCTTCAATAATGATGTTAGAGGTGCTGCTATTATCCCATAATTCTTAACAAACTTGCGATAATACCCTGTTAACACGAGAAATCCTTGCAACTGCTTTATGGTTGTGGGGACTTTCCATTCCTTAATGGCTTCAATTTTGTTAGGGTCTACCTTAACACCCTCGTGAGATACAATATGACCCAGATATTCCACCTCTTGTACTCCAAAGAAACATTTGGATGTTTTTGCATATAATTATTTCTCCTACAATAGTTTGAGCACCCTGTCAACATGTTGAACATGATCCTTCCAAGACCTGCTGTAGATTAGTGTATCATCAAAAAATACTAGCACAATTTTTCTAAGGAAGGGTTTGAAAATGGAATTCATCAACCCTTGAAATGTAGAAGGTGCATTGGTAAGGCCAAAAGGCATGACCAAAAATTCATAATGACCCTCATGAGTTCGAAATGTTGTTTTCAAAATATCTTAAGTCTTCATTCTAATTTGATGATATCCTGAACGAAGATCCAACTTGGTAAAATAAATTGCTCCATGTAATTCATCCAATAATTCATCAATCACAGAAATGGGAAATTTATCTTTAATGGTGAGCTTATTGAGCTCCCTATAATCCGGACACATTCGCCATGATCCATCCTTCTTGTGTACCAATACTACAAGAGTAGAGAAAGAACTTTGACTAGGTTGAATTATACCCGCCTCTAACATTTCTGCAATCATACGTTCAATTTCACTCTTTTGGACATAAGGATATCTATAAGGCCTGATGTTTGGAAGAACACTTCCTGGAATCAAATGAATAGCATGATCATGATCATGAATAGGTGGGAGTCCTTTGGGAGTTTCAAACACCTTGGAATGATTGTCCAAGACTTGTTGGAGATCTGCAGAAATAGATGATTTTGATGTTGGAACTTCTAGTGAGCATAATTGTGCAATTATGCCTCGCTGTTATTTCTTTAGAAGCTTTGTCATGACATTAGAGCTTATTATCCTTCCTGGCTTCCCCGCAATACCCCGTAATTCGACTTCCTTTCCTTCTGAAAAAATTTCAAGAAAAGTTCTTGAAAATTAAAAGCTATCGTCCCCAAAGATTGTAACCATTGTACTCCTAGTACAACATCAGCACCTCCCATAGGAATGGAAAGCATTGGACTATTCAATACATATTCCCCATGGTTAGCTTGATATTATGGCATTTTCCAGAGCAATTTATAGTTCCTACATTTGCAACCATCACTTGACATTCTGGTGCTGGGTATAGGAAACAATTTAATTCCTTGGCTACCTTACAATGAATAAAATTATGGGTGCTACCTGAATCAATCAACACGATTACCTTTCTCTTCTTGATTTGTCCTTTTATCTTAAGAGTTTGAGGAGTGGTAATTCCTGCCAGTGCATTACACGATATGGTTGGATTCATTTCTTCCTCTTCTGGGGCTGGTTCCTGGTGTATATCCTCTTCTTGTTCATTTTCTTCTTCCTCTTCAAAATCTATGTAAAATAATTTCTTCTCAGCACACTTATGACCTTTAGTGTATTTGCTATCACAACTGTAGCAAAGCCCTTTTGCTCTTTTTTCTTCCAATTGTTGTGGTGTCAACCTTGTAGGTTGTTGAAATCTAGGAATAGCAACACTTCCCTCTTTATAGAAGTGAGTGGTAGGCTTCCTTGTCGCCATAATTTTACATTCAATTTTTCTTGCCAACCTGAATGCCTTCTCCAATGAATCAGGTTTCAAAACATGAACTTCATGTTGGATGTTATCCTTTAAATTACTTATGAAGAGATCAATCGTGTGTTCCTCTAGAATATCAGTTACCCTTATATTCAATTTTTGGAAGTCCTCAATGTGCTCCCCCACTAAACCCTTTTGTTTGAGATTTATCAATTGGCTAAAGAAGGTGTTTCTCTTTGTATCATCATAATGTGCTATCATTTCCTCCGTAAAAATTGACCAAGTGACAATTTTTTTACGGGAGCAAAGCCATCGATACCATACAAATGTATTTTGTTCTAAATGTAAAGTTTCAATGTGTAACTTTTGTGTGTTTTTCACATTATGGAGATCAAAATATTGCTCCATCTGTAGTATCCATGTTACAGGATCCTTTCCATCAAACTTCCTCATATCCATTTTTGGAATATGGTGGTTCTTCCCGCCAACATTAGAGTTTATGAAATCATGATTAGCATTTATTTTGTTCTCATCATGAGTTTCCTCTACTATCTTTTCACCATTAGGAAACATTTCTTGTATCAACTTTGTCAAACCTTCCATGTCTGCTTTTAGATCATTCTTCATGTTTTCCATTTTTTCATTGATCTTAGCTTCCATGTCATCCATCTTAGATTCCATGCCAGCTTCCATGCCATCTATCTTAGATTCCACGCCTTTCTTCAAACCATCCATCTTAGTTTCCACACCTTTCTTCAAAACTTCCATGTCATTTTTTGTTGCTCTTTGTGAGAGCAAAATTTGTTGCACTTGCTCTTGTAATTTTGATATGTCATGTTGCCATTCTTCATCTTCATGAGTCATAGTAGAGCCTTCTAAAGGCTTAATGGGTGTTGAATTATTTTTAGGGGCCATTTTAGAATCTAATACTGATATATATTTTACAATATGCCCTTGGAATCAATTCAACTTGATTCTTCAAACAAGACTTATGCAATTTGGGAAAAAAAATATAAACACCTTTTACTTGCTTTTGAGGAGCTCTATATTGAAATTGAATTATATCTGTAATTTTAGATCCTCAATATCTGAAATTCGGCCTTGTATTATCCCTCTGAAGCTTCTTTCAAATGTCACAGGTCTGACCTGATTTGGATTCTTCAAGGCAAAGTTATGTCCAATATCCCACAATGACCCAATTATGGACTCGTTCAGTAGAGAAAACTTGTACGACTTTCCACGTGTCACTATTTCCTCCTTTGGCTCTGAAATTGATAAAAAGGAAACTGAAGTCCGTGTACTTGTAGCTAATTTTTACATAATTCCAATCTGATGCTCAGAGAGAGAGTTATGAAGATTTTCCCACGATAACCTCTTTGAGATAAAATTTGGGAGCCTGAAAAAGACCTAACTTCCATAGTTCATATCTCCGAAAATATTGCGAACCAAGCTCTGAAATTTTGCGACGATGTTCCTCAGGATTTTGGCTTTACTTTCTAAAAATTTCAGCTTATGAAACCTCATAGAAAAAACGTTATAGTGCAAATTCCACGATGACATGTTTAGGTTAAATTCAGGAGACTGCATAAAGCCCTAACTTCCATAGATCACATCTCTGAAAATATTGTGAACCAAGCTCTAAAATTGTTCGATGATGTTCCTCAGGATTTCGGCTTAGCACTCTAAATATTTTAGCTTCTGACCCTTCGTAGAAAAAATGTTAGAGCAAAAATTCCACGATGACCAGTTTGGAGCAGCGAAAACCCTAGAATCCAAAGCTCTGATACCAAATTTTCTGAAACCGGCTCCAAAAGTAGAAGAAAAGAGATATCAATGCCTTATAAATTAGCCACTTCGAGGGGGAAACCTCCAATACATTACATGAATGAAAAATTCTTGGATGATACAAATTACAAAACCTCTTTTCTATATATAGGAGTCCATGGGGCCACAATGTAATCCTAGCTGACCTAACAATAATAATTTAAGGGCACAATAATAAGAATATGGGGGTTACAAGGGTACAATAATAACAATAAGGGAGTTACACTAACAACAATAAGGGAATATACTAGTAATATAGGGACCTAACAATGAATAAAATCCACTTTTGATGTGTGTATGTGGATATTTCAGATCTAGATCTACATAATGGAGTAGTAGAGAACCTACTTAATGCAAAAGGAGTGGAGATCATGTATCATTAATGGGATAGATCATGGAGGTTGATACAGTCAACTAAGATCTTGGAAAGAATCAAATGTAAGATCATTAAGCATTCATGATGAGATGACGGAGGAGTGGTGCATTTAATGCAAACATGATGGAGAGGGTGACCATTACATTCACACATGATGGAGATCATGGAGAGACAATGTTGTCCACATGGAGGCCTATGTCCACATGTACAACACAGTTATGAGGAGGGCCAAGGCATGAGAAGGCTCATAATCTATATAAAGAAGATGAAGGCACAATAGAAGATATGTTGAAGATTATTATTGATGTATGATCTGTTTAGATCTGGAATTGTCATGTGACATTGCATGCTTTCTTGGGTTGTTTAGGAAAGATTGCAAGTGTTTTTTAGCACTGGGTATTCCTGGTTGGGAATCCCACTTCTTTCCTTGAGTGATCTCTTGGGAGAGGATTGTACTTCATTATACATAAGGCATTGGTGCCACATATCTTTTTCTACTTTCCGCAGAACATCAATATTCATAAATTGCACATTTCTGAAGATCAATTTGAGAGGAGGAGGTTGTCCTTAAATGTTTCAGTTGAGGAACCAATGAAGGATTAATCCTATCACCTTGAGCTTCAAGATTAGCCTTCCAATGCTTCAGATCTATATCAGGAATCAGGCTATCTATTATTCATCTCCTAGCAGCAGTAATCCCTTCAGGAATTTCGCAATCCAGTCTTGTAGATCCAAGGGAGAAGGGAATTTGATAGCATTTCAGCTAGTAATCCAGTGGGGGACCATTCCTTCACATTGTATACATCATTTCCATCATTTCTGAGCTATATTTCATATCTTAGTAGTAGGCTAGAGAGCCGTCTTCCTTTACAGCACAATTTTCATGAGCAGTTGTGTAGCAGTAGCTACAACATTCTTTGGAGGATTGAGGAGCTAGATCTTGAGCTTCTAGCTTGTGGATCTAGAGAAGGGATCAACCCTTCTTGCATATATCTGATTGTGCATCATTGCAGCCATCATATCATCATATCTAGCTTCATATCTGCATTCCTAGCAGCATATATGTGAAGCCCTAAGAGGATGGTTTTCTTAGATTGACAGATCTGAGAAACCCTTTCTAGGTTACCTTGGGAATCCATCATTGAGCCCTGATCTACATTTTCAGCATCATCAAAGCTCCCGTTCTGCCTATATCTGAATTTCTATCTTTCAGGCAGTTGCAGTACCAACAGTTGCAGTAGGGATAGCGCAGTTTACCTTCCAGCAATTCAGCAGTTATGCATTCCCTCTTATGGGATCATTGCAGGGTCATTCTAGGCCATCCCTTTGGCTTGAGTGTCTCATATTTTGAGCATTATTGTACTTGCTTTTACACCTCCAACATAATAAAATGGCTCAGATATTTCTGTGCAGTCTGATGTGTATATAGATTTATTTTTTACTTTGATGCAGTTCTTATATTGTGTTTAAGTATTACTGCATTCTCACTTTTGGGATATTACATAGGTCTAGGAAGAACTGTATAACCGAAATACATTATAGTTTCTTTTCTGTGTATTGTGTGGAGAGAGAGAGAGAGACCCGTGTGTAGCAAGGAGTTGGAAATGCCTTACATCGGGTCAAAGAGCGACCATGTCCTGTGGGGACCCTGCAAGAAATGGTATAATACAATAAATACAATTTTTCTACAAGGCAGGCATGTCCCATTCTCATGATTCTTTGGCTAGCTAAAAAAATCTATTTGATAGATACAGATTATGTCTGTGTCACTAGTATGGTAGTGATGTGCTAGTTGATGATGACAATTGTTGATTCCCTCAGGGGTGTTTTTTTCTTTGACAATAGGTGAAATGTGGTACCCACATGCGTAATCTTGGTATGGAATATAAATGCACATTGTACGCATGGGTGTATGACTAGGACCTTCCCGTGTAAGCATTGTTGAAAGATATGCTTATAATGGCACAGGTCTTCGACGAATTTGATCAAAGTGCAATGGTTGTAAGGTATGATACCATCTTTACATGAGCTTGTGTCATAGTAGAATGTCAGGAGGATTGATGACATCTTTGGGCAATGATGTTTCCCACAATACCACCCTAGGACATCCCTTTTGTGGTGAGGGGTGATCCAAGGTACCGCTTCCTTTTTGGAAAATAGGTGTTGATGTTGAAAAAAAGGAAGCCTCAACCGAACGAGAGAGTCACTGATGTTGGGGATCATGATCTTACATGTGATGGGTTTAACATAGGTAACATGGTGAGGGGTGGCTCAAAATTGATGATGGGGATTCAGTGGCCCAAGTTCAGAGTTTAAATTGTAGCTTGGTGGTAGTCTAACGATTTTTGATATGGAAATCCCTAGTCAGTAGGACGTCCAGGATGGGTATATTTTGTTATGAATGTCATGGTGTCTTATGTGTGAAGGGTGTGATACTCCGAACAAGGGTGACCAGGGGCTGCTACCATGGGAAAAAAAAATTGGATGGATGAGTGGGGGATATGGTTCATCATTTGCGTTCTTTGTACACTTACCAAAATAATTAAATCATGGGATTTGGATTGTACAAAACACAAACACGGGTGCCCCAAAACATGAAAAGTGCTCGCTCATTGATGATTTGAGAAGGGTGTTTTTACTGAAGGTGGGGGCCCCATTGGTTGATCTCATGTGTGGGGGGTGATGAAGTGGATGGAAAATGTTGTATATGGGCTATGATAATGGAGGTATGGTAGGCCAAATTCGAGGAGCAGTGGTGCGCTTTCGATCTACTTGCAAAACTTGCTAGTCCGGGAAAGGGGTTTTATTTTGATATGGTAAAACTCGACTTAATGCATGGTGGGTAATTGGGCATGAAGTGCTTCCCAAACTAAAGTGGTATGGCCATGGCATCATGTTTTTTCTTATATATGGTCTAATTTGAGTGACAAGTATCATGGAGGGGAGGCTCTACCAACCAACGAGGATGTTTATCATGTGCAAGGTGGGGAGATGATAAACATGGTCAGGTGCTTGGAACCTATGGTTAATTTCTTGTGGAGAAATTATGTTAGAATATGCAGAGTTGTTTTGGGATTATATCATGCTGAGGGTAGAATGATACCTTGTAATATTCCCAATTAGCCCAAGCTAATGGGAATATACAATTTTGTTTCAATTTTTTGTTTCATGAATAAAATTGTAAAGGAGGATCAATAAAACTCCTAATCAGCAAAATAAATCAATGCCACATGTGAACATAGCTAAATATAGGCTATTTACATAAGCACACTTAGGTGTGAAAGAGACTGGAGCACTTTACCAAGTCAACCAGGACCAAATCAACAGCATTGTCTAGATACAGTGAATCTCCTAGATGCACAGCGCAGTTTTATTTGGAGGCTACTCATGTGAATGGAGCTAAATCATTGAGATGGTTTAGGGTTTGACAAGACTTTCATCCTATAAAAGGAAGAGGAGGACAGTAGAAGAAGGTTGTTGACTGAGTATATTTTTGAATATATTTTCTGTTTAGACATATATCATTCTTTGTTGTTTAGCTGAGGATAGTGATGTTAAACACTAGGGTGTTCCTGTTTGGGAATCCCACCTCTTCCATTGAGTAGCTCTTGGGGGAGTCTTGCTGATCTCATCCACTATCAGGCATTTGTCCAAGCTCATCTTCCAACTACAATGCAGATCCTGTTGAGGGTTTGGTTGTCCTTGTAAGCTGCAACAAGTGGAAGCTATATATGTTCATATCTAAGCCATTCTAGGGCCTCTTTTCACTGGGAAAGTCTTCTATCCCATTGGCAAGAGAGTTTTGGACCTTTGGAGCTGAATTTTCAGATCTTGGCATTAGGCCAAACTAGTGCTAGAGCCTATAGCATATTTTCCCTTCCAGGACTGCGTTATTTGCAAGTATACAGTTGCAAGGTGTTTTGACACACATTTGGAGGAGAGATCTTTGTTGTTGTGGTTCTGCCCTCCACTATAGTGATCCATGGATTAAACTTCTGATCCATGTTCTGTTCAGATCTGATATGCTTCTATTGTATTCATCTTCATAAGTTATGAATACTACTACAGGTCTGCAACTCTAAATCTCAGATCTACTCTATGTGTTTCATGTATTGCTCAAAACCCCAAGGGGAAAGTGTAAAGGAGATCTTCTAGTGTACAGATCTGAAATAGATCTAATATTTTGTACACAGATCTACTCTATATCTAGAGTGTAATATACAGCTACTGCAGCTCTTAAAAATAACGCTATCAAGCTATTTTTCAGTCAATACATGTGTTGCAGCCCCTCTTTTTGAGGAATTTCTTCTATTCTTGTCTTCTACATTCTATCATATATTATATGGGCCTCAATATGGATCTAAGTTATTTCTGTGTATATGAGTTTTGAGCCTTCTTATTGGTATCCTGATGTTGCTAAGAAAAACTGTGCTATTTTCCTACAGTATTGTGGCAGCCCCATTCTTAGGTGTTGTCCATCCATACTAGGTGTGGGAGGTCGGTTTACCTCACCTAGTTTCATTTGTTTTTTCTCTCCTTTTGGATTTATATACTATATCTCTAGTTTTAAGGGATCCAAGGGCTGCAAACTCATTTTAGTGCACATACTTCTGAAAAATGCGTAATTCCAGCAGGTATTGTTGAATCTTTCCTTTTAGGAATATTACAGTGGTATCAGAGCAATCATCTTGGCACAACTTGTGATTTTCTTTCTTAAAGAGCCAATATGTCTTCAGAAGAAGAGGAGCCTCTCACAGATAGAGAGAAGAGGTACTTGAGAAGAAGATAGAAGAAATTTGATTACACCAATGATGACAAAGACAAGGAAAAGCCCCTGAATCTGGAAGTGATGAAGATGGGAAGGAGTTTAAAAAAACCCTTCTGAAAGCCATGCAAGATCTTGCTAGAGAGATAAAATAGATGAGATTGGATAGGATCAAGGAATCTCCTAGGAGATTTCATCCTGGAGAAAGCTCTGGCATGTCTCACCACTTGATCCAGATCTTGGGGAGATGCCCCCAAGATCTAAAAATTTTGAAATGGATCTAACAAGATCTGCAAAATTAGAATGCCAGAAAAAAGAGAGAACACAAAGAAAATAAAACCACAAAGAAACTTTTTTTATTAAAATAGAGAATCACTGTAGAAGCTACATTGTGGCAGACAATCTGCCCTTTTACAAACTGAGGCTTGTTATTTATAGCCTTTTTTTGAGTTACAATACCATGTGTAGATACCATAGGCCAATACCATGGGTAGATACCACTTACAATACCATGGGTAAATCCCATGTGTGGATGAATACCATGGGTGGATACATACCATGAGTAACTTATGATACCATGGGCGAATAAATATCATGGGTGGATGAATACCATGGGTCGATGCCATTTACAATACCATGGGTAAATTCCATGGGTGGATGGATAACATGGGTAGATGAATACCATGGGTTGATGCCATTTTCCATTCGGATCACCACTGGAATTTTCAACCAGTGAACCAACCACAAGCTCCACAACACTCTACCATGCCTACTTTTTTGGCTGTGGAGATTGAAAGGCCTCATGAGCAAGCATCCCTTGAAGACTACTTTGAAAAATATGAGTCTCAGAATCAGAGATTCAAGGACCACTTGAGTTTTCAAGAGTTTTTTCACCTAAAGGAAAAGAGTAGACCAAGGCATCAGCATAGAGATGGTGGATTCACTCAGAATCATGATCGACATCACTCTATGGGAAAATCATTTTTACCCAAGTTTGATGGGTCATCCACTAGTTTTGCCAAAGAATGGGTAGAAAAACTGGATATCTACTTTCAATTGAAAAAATTCCCTGAGATGGAAGCTATCAAGATTTCAGCGTTGCACTTTGAAGGTGAATCACACAACTAGTGGTTCCATGGGTTGTCTACATTGGGTCATGCCAATGTGACTGCCTATTATAAGTTCACTAGAAGACTAGTGGAAAGGTTTGACAGAAAGGATCCAAAATCACCTTTCATGAGCCTTGCAAAGTTGAAGTAGTCAGGTAATACAGAGTCTTATATCTCTAAATTTCTAAGATTATCTGTTATGGTTCTTGATTTGTCTGCAACAAGGAGGGTGTATATGTTCATCGATGGCTTGGATGAACCTCTGCATGGGTTGGTTAAATATACCAAGCCCACTACCTTGCATGATTCCATTGAGAGGGCTAGAGACCTTCAAGATGCCTTGCCAAAAGCAAAGGAAAATTTTCAAAACAAGCCCTCTTTTCCTTCTAAAGGAAAGGAAGAGAAATTTGCTCCCTGAAAGGAGAGCTCATACAAGAAGCCTCTTGATAATGAAGTCCGAAGAGATCTAAGAAAGAGGAAGCTATGCTTCACTTGCCAAGAACCATGGGTACCTGGACATAGATGTGTTGTTGGTAAAGCACATTATATAGAGGTCTTCTCAGATCTTGAAGAAGATGAAGATGATGAGCCAAGGAGGGCTCACAGTGCTGACAATGTTGGAGGAGATCCAACACCATCAGGAGATGGGAATGGAGCATTTTCTCCTATTGGAGGAACTCTTGCATCCTTGAGGGGAGTACCTAAGTCTTTATCTTAAGAGTTCAAGGTTCAATCATGAAACAAAGGGTTTTTGTATTGATTGACAGTGGGGCTACTCACAATTTCATTGATGCCCATCTTGTGCAAAGGAGGGCAATATCCACTGATAATTTTGAGGGATTCTCTGTTTTCGTCCCAGGAGATAGAACAATGTAATGCATGCATTATGTCCCATCACTTTCAGTCACCATGGGATCCTACACTTTGGTGGATCACTTCTTTGTAGTTGACATACCAGACACCATTGTTATTTTGGGTGTTCAATGGTTGATTACATTAGGGAAAGTCACCACTGATTGGGAGGCTTTACAAATGGAATGGGTGGACAAGAAGAGTGGTGCACATCAAATGATTAAAGGCATGCATACTTATCCCTCACACAACATTTCCACACAAAAAACATAGATGGATTTGTGTAGTGGAAGCAAGGACCTCACTGTCCCTTCTATCATGTTCATGAGATTTCTACAAGGGACACTCTTATCTAATGGAAAACCACCTGGGAGGCCACCTGATTCAGTTTTGGTGAGATATATCTCACTACTTGATGCTCCAAAATCAGATCCAGGAGGGATGGGAGCATTAGAAGACACAGCTACAGTGTTGGAAGGCTTGGGCAAGCACAAGAAGGAGGGATATTTCCTTCTCTCATCATCATCACCCACCTTCATTTCTGATTCTACGCTGTTGGAGCAGAAGAAGGGAAGGTATATCCTTCCTACTTTTACCCTTGGCATAAGAGATGTCAAAGACGACATCGGCAACATGGAAGGCATTCCTATTGATACATCATCAGCGCTGTCATTGTTGGGGAGTGTAGATCTATATTGGAAATCCCAGCTGTTGGTGGATTATAAGATCTTCACACTTGTATGATGCTTGATGACCAGTTGCATGAAAAGGGCTATCTAGTCCATGAGGGAGTCATCTATCATCATGATAGGATATTCTTACCTAGAGCCTCTAAGCTCAAGGAGAGAATGCTACAAAGGGCCTACAAAGAGTTTTGTTTCAGCCCTACCTATTCTATGAAGACCTACAACACTATCATGAGATGCTTTGAATGGGAAGGCTTTAGAGGAGAGCTACATAAACATTTTCTAGAATGCAAGAACTATGTAGAGTTGGGGCAGCCAAAGGACTCTATGCAAGAGTCATTTCAGCCATTTCTTCCTTCTCTTGAAAGGGGAGAAAAATCTATGCACAATTCCATGTATAGGAGAGACATTGTTGGTGAAAAATATAATCATGCAATGCAAGTTTCATTTTCTGATTTGACATATTATTTCACCATGTTTATGCAGGCCATGACTCCAAAGAGGAGTGTTGTATCATGTAAATCTCATGGCAAACCTTGCGCCACTAAAATTTCGGAATTTGGCCACTCCCTTGTTGTGCAAAGGGAGATTTTCTTTCATGATGGGTGCTTCCCAAAGGCACCAAACATATCTCACATTTTCAACCATGGTGAGATAGCTTGTGCAGCAAGTGGTGGGGAAACCACTTACCATATATGGATCTAATGCGGGCAGAAGATGCACTACGTTGGTACCATATGTGGGACTATGACCCACCTCCTCATGCTCAAATTTATGTTTGTGTATATGTAATTATGCTTCCATACTTGAATGATATAGTTGTGCTTTTTATGGGATTGTATGGAGGGAGGATGGGACTTTTGTATGTACCACATGGGATGGAAACTCTCTATGTACCTCATGCTACATGTTTTAAAGAGAGAATTTCTCCAACCATGTTTTTTTATTTTGATTTTTTGACTTCTTATGGGATGGATTATGTACATCTCATGATGACTTTGGAGGAACAATTCATGGAGGCTCGGATTGGCGAACACCTAGCTTGTGAGGAGAGCCTGATATTTGATGGTGTCACCAATGGAGGAGGAGAAATGTTGCAGCACTCACCCTATCAGTTGCTTGAGGAAAAGCAACATTTTGGAGGGGAGGACTGTAATATTCCCAATTAGCCCAAGCTAATGGGAATATGTAATTTTGTTTCAATTTTCTGTTCCATGAATAAAATTGTAAAGGAGGATCAATAAAACTCCTAATAAGCAAAATAAATGAATGCCGCATGTGAACATAGCTAAATCTAGGCTATTTACATAAGCACACATAGGTGTGAAAGATACTGGAGCACTTGACCAAGTCAACCAGGACCAAATCAACAGCGTTGTCTAGATACAGTGAATCTCCTAGATGCACAACACAGTTTTAGTTGGAGGCTACTCATGTGAATGGAGCTAAATCATTGAGATGGTTTAGGGTTTGACAAGACTTTCATCCTATAAAAGGAAGAGGAGGACATCAGAAGAAGGTTTTTGATTGATTATATTTCTGAATATATTTTCTGTTTAGACATATATCATTCTCTGCTATTTAGCTGAGGATAGTGTTGTTTAGCACTAGGGTGTTCTTGTTCGGGAATCCCACCTCTTCCATTGAGTAGTTGTTGGAGGAGTCTTGCTGATCTCATCCACTATCAAGCATTTGGCCAATCTCATATTCCAACTACAACACAGATCATGTTGAGGGTTTGGTTGTCCTTGTAAGTTGCAGCAAGTGGAGGATAGATCTATTCAGATCTAAGCCATTCTAGGGCCTCTTTTCACTGGGAAAGTCTTCTATCCCATTGGCAAGAGATTTCTGGACCTTTGGAGCTACATTTTCAGATCTTAGCATCAGGCCAAACCAGTGCTAGATCCTACAGCGTAGTTTCCCTTCCAGTACTGCATTATTTGTAAGTATACAGTTGCAGGGTGTTTTGACACACATTTGGAGGAGAGATCTCTAGTGTTGGGGTTCTGCCATCCACTATGGTGATCCATGGATTACACTTCTAAACCATGTTCTGTTGAGATATGATCTGCTTCTATTGTATTCATCTTCAGAAATTATGAATACTACTACAGATCTGCAACTCTAGATCTCAGATCTACTCTTTGTGTTTCAGGTATTGCTCAAAACCCCAAGGGGAAAGTGTAAAGGAGCTCTTCTAGTGTAAAGATCTGAAATAGATCTAATATTTTGTACACATATTTTCTCTAGATCTGGAGTGCAATATACATTTGTTGTAGCTCTTAAAAATAACGTTGTCAAGCTATTTTTCAGTCAATACATGTGTTGCAACCCCTCTTTTTGGGGAATTTCTTCTATTTGTGTCTTATACATTCTGTCATACATTGTATGGGCCTCAATATCGATCTGATTTATTGTTTTATATATGAATTTTGAGCCTTCTTATTGGTCTCCTATTGTTGCTCAGAAAAAACTGCGTTATTTTGCTACAATATTGTTGCATATTGTTGCAGCCCCATTCTTGGGTGTTGTCCATCCATACTAGGTGTGGGAGGTTTGTTTACCTCACCTAGTTTGATTTTTTTTTGCTCTCCTTTTGGATTTAGATACTAGATCTCCAGATCTAAGGGATCCAAGGGCTACAAACTCATTTTAGTGCACATACTTCTGAAAAATGTGTTATTCCAGCAGATATTGCCGAATCTTCCCTTTTGGGAATATTACATACCTTCTCTGATGCTTTCAGTGGATGGAACGATTGATGGTTTTCACAATACCTACAAAAAAATACCCCAAGTGAAAGAATATTCTTCATTCAAATAGTATTGAAATACATGCACTAAATGAAAAGAAGATGAAAGGGGGCATACCTGTCGGTACTAAAAAAATATTTTTTCGGAAGTGTGAATGTGAGGCACCTCCTTTGGGCATTATGAAGTGCTAATCGTTGTGTTTCTTTTGGTCCTGAAATTAGGCCTTCTGAGCTCTCTTTATGGTCCATAAAATATTCTGAAAAGGGTGACATATAGGCCAATATGGCTCATTTTAGTTAATTTGTGGCATTTGAGTGTTTAAGATTTTGAGAGGTCAGAGGCTTTTGCAGTGTTGTTCTTGTCATTGCGATCAGCCTGAATATCCAGGACTCGCGATTTTTTAGCCAGGTATGCCCCATAATTTCCTACATTAAAAAAATTTCAATGTTTCGGTGCTAGGGTCCATACAGAATAGGTTTGTATGGATTCCAGGCCAATTTTTTCCTTGACCGCATCGGCGATCAAGGCACATGCGTGCAATTTTTGCGCAGAACCGAGGGTTTTGCACGAAATTATCGCGCCTGTACTGGCTTTTTCCAAGCCTTTTCTGCATCTATGGGAAAGAAATACGTGCCTCCCTCGAGCCTATCTGAGGAACAGGCGTGCGAAGAACCAAAGAAAAAATTTTGAAATTTCTTTTGGGAAATTTTGTCAATTTTTTGGTGCTTTCAATGTTACTAATGTGTGCCTTTTTTATTATAGGATGTTGTGGAGAGAGAGGGATTGGCCTGACCTCCGAGTTACTTTGGCGGCTGATGCTCATGCGCGCCAATAGTTGGCGCGCTGACATGGGTATGGAGTAGACTTCCTGGGGGTGTTTTGCCTTCCATCGTGGTTGTTAGGTTTTGGATTGATAAGATCCTGGCGTTTTGTCTCTAATAGATGTATCATGTCGATTAGAGGGCGTACTCATGGGATATAGGTACAACGCTACTCATGGTGATTTCCCTGACATACAAGGCAAAACATCCAAGACATGGGGTTTTCGTCCTCCTTGTTTGATGGCATGACTGGGTACCAATGACGTAGTGCTTCTAAGTCAAGGAAAGTGTCGACCACATGATTGGGTGCATTACATAACGCACATGTTGGTATTATTTGTGGAGGGAGGTTGGGGGTGACTAAGGGTTCCCTGACTGACCGCTTTTCAGCTGATATGAAGAGGATAGATCTACTCATCACATCTTCTTGAGTTGTTGAGTTGTTCATGGATTCAGAGTCAAAGCCATCTTCTCGAGAGAGGCGAACTATGGTTGAAAGCATACTAGCTAGTGCCACACGGAATCTAGGGACATAGTGATAGTGGCGTAATCGATGATTTCCACCGCATATTTGGCATGAATACTGGGTGGCTTAGTCACTGCAATATACTACATGAACCAGATACCATCGTTGAAACATTCTAGATCTGGGCATTCGGCGATGAAATGATCGTGTTCGTCACAGTGTGCACATCGTTCAATAGGGGGAGGGGGGATGGCTGGGAGTCTTTCAAAGGACTGTTGATCCTCCTGCAGGTATATAATGACACGAGGTTCATTTCCAATTGACTGGATGGAGGGATCCTCCTAATACAATTGCTCGATGGCATGTAAGACCTCCCTGTATCACGGAATTTCTGGGCAATGATGGGTATAGTGCCCATAATGGCTGCAGATAGAGCATGAGTGATTGGTACACAATGCCTTGCCTTGATTTTTGGTGGTAGGTTCCTTTTTACGGGAACTTGTTGCTGCGATATATACCGCAGAGCTAAGGAGCAGTTTTAGCTTGTCCAGCCCTGGGCAGATGTTGGTAGGGTGTCCTACTACGTCGCATATGACGCAAGGTTGTAACTCCCATTGTATGGTGGGATTCTCAACCTTATTCCCTCTTTTATTCATGTTTTTGGTCATAACTATCAGCTTTATGATGGGAATTTCCTTCGTAGGGATGTTTTCTATAGTCTTCTAAACAGTTGGGGCCTCCTCAGGATTGAGGGGGATTAACCCTGTAGAGGTGATGTGCACGACTCCCATTGTGGTAGGTGGGACTAGGTACCAAACTAGGATTGCAAATTGTAATTTTGGTAGGACCACCGTGGCCATGACTTGCTACAACACAAAACCTTCTAGGGGGAAGAGGAAAGGAGTTTGGGAGGCGGTGTAGACTAGAGAGTTTGTCGTGGCCAAGGACTCGTTGTTGTTACTTCTCGTCTATGTGTCTTGGCTGACTTTTATGCTTGATGAGGACATCATGTACACCAAAGCCTCTATGAAATCGTATGATGACTCTGGTATAACAAGGGTTTCTCCTAGGAATGACCCAAGGATGGACGACAGTTTGAATTGGTTGGGGCCATATTCTTGGTACCATGTAAACATCTCTGTAGATGTGTCTACATAGAATAGAATGACATCATTATTTTTTAGAGGTTGAATTTCGATGTATGTCAATTGGTCGACAGTAATGATGTGATCCTCATGGGGGAACATCATAGTTTGGAAGATGAAGGAGGTTATGGCTGACATGGCATACATATAACTCTAGCCAAGGATTATATTCTAATACAGTTGAGCATCCAAAACTTCAATGTCTATAAGGACCGTGTTGCCAGCTAAGTAGACCAGGACGTTTTGGTAGAGATTAATGGGAGCTGAAGGGAGCCCGTCGTATGCTCTAAGAATGATGTCCGATGGCTTTAGTTCAGAAGACCCTAACTTCTGCCAGATGTTTTTGGACATGATGCACGTGGATGAACCCTCGTCAATGATATATTGGTGAATGGTGATGTTTTGAACTGAAACTGGTATCTGGAAGGCGACCATCGAAAGAAGCCTAGGGGTGGATTTGTCTAAATCAAAATCCATTAGGCGCAAATCGGCAGGGTCGATGGCACCTAATGCGGAACGCAAGGCTTTCCTTTGTTTTGGGCATGATTGTAATACCTCTAAAGATAACATGGCAAGAGGAGATTGGGCTAAATCGTCCACAATGCTATAGTTATGGGCTACTTTGGAATGGTTTCTTGTCCGCCTAGTTGGTCCCTTAGCCTTATTTGGAAAAGGTTAAATAGGTATCTTTGATACGGTCAAAGGTGTTGTTTGTGCACTTGTACTAGCCCCTAACGAATTGGTGTCTAGTGGGGTATCGTAATTTCATTTTCGTGTCTGAAAAAACATTTCTTCACCAATCATGTATATTTCATGGTTGTTTTTTATGGAATCATCAGGATTTGTTGGCAGTTGTTGGGTGCTAACTGTCCTTTGATGGGGGAAAGGACTTGCATGATTGTTGTCTTCTGTGAGGATCCTCCTTGCCCACAGTTACCTTGAAGCTTCTTCAGCTCAGGGAGGTTGGGGTAGTGGTGATTGTAATGGCCATACTCACCACAGATTGAACAAGAGTGGTTGGTCCAAATATTCATCCTCTTATTCTACCCTTGGGATTTGTTAGGCTCCTAGTTTTGATTTCGGTTGGAGTTGCCTCCAACCTGAGATCATGGAGGGCATTTTTTACTATTTCCCCCCTATCCAGGATTTCCCTTTGGCTTTTTTTTCCCCTTTTCCTTTGCCACGTTAGGAGGATAGTTAAAATTCTCCTAATTGTATGGTTGGCGCAGTTGTCATAGGGAAGGTTGCACAAAGTTCACCTGTGCATTATTCTGCATGGGTGGGTTTTGTGTTGGGGACTGGGCGTATTGTGGTTCATGTCCCTGGTTTATGAATGGCTGTTGGGGGGGGAGCTCTTCCGTTATCATGTCTAGCTGCGAACTGGGTCCTCTGAGCTAGAGGATATGGACCTCCCTACTGATGGTGGTACGAAGATGCCCTATTGGCCATATTTTGCGAAGTTACATGATGACTTTGGTATTCGGGTTGCAGGATTTTATGGTTAGAATCATATGCGTAACTGGGGTAATGAACGCCACTGCTTAGGTGATTTTGGGTCAATGACCCAATCAGACCGTCTGCGGAATTTAACACACCTGGTAATTCTTTATAAGTTTGCAGGCATGTGGTGTTAGGCAGGATATTGTAAATATATCATAATGGCATATAGATCAACTCGAGTTGTTGGGCCTTTCTGATGGCGTTGTCTTCAGATATGGGCTTTTTTGTTTCCACATCCTTTGAAATCTCTGCGGTGAGATTTTTCAGGAACAATTTTAACAAAACTCGATCGTCGAGTTTGTCTTTACACAAACTACGACGTCGTCGTCATTCATGGAGATGGTCCGAGATGTGGACGATGGGTGTCTGCCTAAAGTGGGTCAGTAGTTCCATTCCAGAATCGTGGTGGATGGGTAACTGAAAATAGGTAAGGAACACAGTAGCGAGGGCACTAAAAGTTCCATGTGTAGCAGCTAGTTGCTCCACATACCATTTCACGGCTATTCTGGTTAGGGTGCATTGAAATAGTCTTAGTCGAATAGTATCGTCAATGATGATGTTCGACGAATACCATAGGTTGAAATTCATGACATGATTTCCAAGGTCTTTTGCTTTCTTCCCTTTGAACTTTGGAATGTCTGAAGGGAGCTTCGTGAGCATGGTTGGCCATGTAGGGTTATGTGCAATAGGTTCCTTTGTTACCTTGGTTAAATCTGGTAGGTTTAACGAAGCTAAGAATGGTGACTACGAATTGAGAGCCATTGCACACTGTGAAGACACAGTGTTCTGGTTAGATGTAGGGTTTTTCTGCAACGTACCAAACTGTGATTTCACTTGGATTCCAAAATGGGTAGCTCTCCTCTACCCCCAAGGTGTTGTGGGAGGGGTTGTATGTGGTGACCCTATGGGGGTGTTCACCAGTGTGGCGTTGGGTGACCAACGAGGGTTACCAACTAATGATGCCCCAATAAAGGATGAACTGATAAGGGTGGAAGTGTTTCATCTTTGATGCCTAAATGGAGAAAGACCTGGAACCCCTCCTAGTAATGGGGGGAGGTCCAAAAGATGTCTACAGCGATGAGGTCCTATTGGGTCTATTATGGCATTGACTAGGTATGGTTTTGGAAATATTTTAGGGGATAGAGATTATAATCAAAGAAAAAATCCGATCACATACATAAAACAAAGCGAAAAATTAAAGGTAAATTTTACCTTTAGATTAATCCTATATGACCAGTCAATCAAAAAATATGGTTTTTGTTGTTTTCGCATATGATACTCAAATCCTAGAAGACCTAATCATCCTCACACTCTCAAATGTAATTGGGCCTTAGAAGATATCTTATGAATGCTGGAACAACGTCCCGAAAGAATTTGCGATGCCCTCAGTCAACCAAAGAAAATCAACCAGGGTAAAGGTTGAGCATCTAGTGCAGCCTGCACTGTCACCTATAGGGAAGGATGCCCTAGTTTTGGCCACTAAGTACTATCATCCCACGTGAACGTTTGAGTCTTGAGCTTCTTGGTAATTTAGCTACCAGTACCAAGTATTAGAGGGGTCAGGTAGCCCCAAATAATATCACACGCACTGGGCCTAAGCTTAACCCCCTCTAAATCAGGTCTCTGTGGCACTCGGGTTTTCTTTGCCATGGGAAGATAGAAGGATTTAAAAGTTCCCTATAAATTCAACTTCTATGTTTCAAGATGTAAACTGACCAAGGCGGCTTATGGGATTCCTACCCCCTTAGTCCTAACTTAAACTATAAATTCTCTTGTGGCCCCTATGGGGAGAGTTTAATGAGTTTAGTTAAGTTAGTTTTAAGGTGGCTTTGATTCACTTAAGGTGTGAAAGTGTGTGAGAAAGAGGTGAACAATAACATAGTTTAAACATGTGGATAGGTGGTGATCCTTTTCAAATCCCCTATTAAGATACGTTTGGTTGTTCCTTGCTCAAAAGAAAAACATGTGCGAATAGGGGCCGCTTACAATGTTTCCTAGTTAATCTAAATGATCAACTAAAGGGAGATGGAAAATTATTAGCAGTGAGTGTTCATATGCTTGCCTAGGATCTCCCAAGGGTGCAAAGGTAGCAGAGATTACTTACTCTCTAAGGATAATCAAATCCTATTCTCGAATCCTAGTGCCAAAAATTGAAATAAAATTAATGACTTTAAACTAGGAAAAATGAAAAAAATTAGCTAAGCATGTGTGGACTAGGGCCACTTAATTTGGCTAATTACCTATATGCTTTTGGTGTCTAAATTTGCAAAACATAAATTATTTTAGAATGCAAGTTAATTTCCCGCTACTTAAACTATGTGTTCACTTTGCGAAAATAAACTTTGAAATTTTAAAACTAACACCTAAAACTATTGAAATTCAACCAAAAGTGATTTTTAACAAGTCATGGGACACCTCATACAGTGATGGTAGATTTCTTATGAGTTTTCAGTCACTTTACAAACAGGAAATGAAGGAAATAGAAAAAAAAATTTGCCTCTAGTTTCCACGCGCAAAAATTCTCACACTGGCGTGTAGTCTGGGCGCAGGTCACTGTTGATTGCATGCGGTCGGGCATGTCTGTCTGTGTAAAAGCCGCCCGAATTTCCTGCAAAAAATTTTTTGGAGCTTCTGAGGTTTGGCCTCTCACTGAGGGTGAACAGGAAGAGAAGAAGAGAAAATGGGTTGTTCACGCCAAACTATAGAGCAAAGAAAGAGGTCTCTGCAAAAGGCACAACCACATTAACTAGGAAGTAAAACTAGTGGAGTCGCCAATCCTGTGTTGGTGGATTTGGTGCATGGATGTACCAATCCAAACTTGCTTAAGAGGAGTGGTTGTTTCCTCTTAAGTTTGTGGTCACAGGCAGATAAACAAAAGAGTTAGCAGGTTAGTGAACATGCCACAAAACAAAAGACACTAGATAATTATTTAGTATGCATGTGTAGAGAGAAAACAAAGCTTAAAATAAACAAATAACACGAAATCTCATATAGAGTCAAACATCACAATTATACCAATGGTGGCTTCTATGTCCCCTCTTATTGTGTGCTATTAGGAATAAAAGATATAACGTTTACACACTTTCCAAGGGGCCTTTAGAACTAAGGAGTTCTAAGACTCGATGCAAGGACGTTTTTACCTCCAAGCTGCCTTGGTTCCAGGTCCCTCTCTCTACTCCAAAGGATTGGATTCTTTGGGTAGCCAACAACTGAATACCCTCTCTACTTCTTCTCTGGATCACACACTACTGGATTGCTTGAAGCAATTTTGGCTAGCATAACAATGTGCTCTCCCTTTGTTCATCTCTTGGTGGCATTTTATAGATGAATTCAAACTCTCCTACTCTCTCTTGGTACATTGGTGGATGGTGACCCAAGAGAGGGGGATGATTCCATTGTGTGCTCCCTTGAGGTCCCAAGGAGGCTTAGGCAACTGTCCTTGGGCGGCCTCAAGTGTGGGATCAATTTCTTGGAGTGTGCCTTGTGGTCTCAGAAAGTGACTTCCATCACTCGGTCCGCGCAAATTTTTGAGGGATAGCCATGCAAGGGCGTGCCTATCAAAGAAAAATGTGCATGAAGGCGCATTCTACTAGTTCTTGAGTGCGCAATTTGATTTTTCTTCTGGACCTTAGATTTTTTTTTTTAAATTTAGATTCTCTAATGTGCCTCAGCCCTGTAAATCCTTATTCCTAACATTTAATAATGTCATATTTGCTTATCTGATTTTCCAGTGATAACACTAGTGTAGTCAAAATCAGCCAGTGGGTGTCTAAAAGACTAGAGGAAACTTACTTAAACCGAGCAAGTTAGAACATGAAGAAAAACTAGACCCCGTTCACTATATACCAGTAGTTATAATGGACTCGGCTATGCCCAAAAATGACACATCTAAGTTTTCTCCTCAGTCTAACTCAGTCAAGTGAGACAAAAAGCTCCTGACGCATCCAAGTCCATTCTTGTCAAACATGTCACCTTGCGAGCAAGCCCCGGGAAAAAGTACCCTAAAAATAATTTTTTTTAAATAATAAGAAAATGAAAAAAAAATTACAGGAGGACAAATAAAATAAATTTAAAATAAAATCCAAACCCTCAAACTACCTTCCTAAAAGTTCCCCTTACTTTTCTAACCTCATTTTACTTCTCAAAGCTTGCATTTGGGATATTTGGAACTGAAGGCAAAGGAAACCTTGTCTAGCTACCTCTTGTTGAAGTTGATTTGACACTGATTAAAGGTTGAGAAGTGTTGACTCATAGGTTAGAATTTGATGAATTTATGGATTATAGAGGCCATTTAGGGCCTCAATGTTAGTGTCTCAACCTCTATTATTTTTTCATAAAATTATTTTTATGTCTCAACCTCTCACGACTCGTACATTATATATGTCGATGTGATTTTACCTATTTTCACCCTCACATGCAATATAAATCAACAAACATGTGTATTTGGAGTTAAATTGTTCATACTTAAATTTTTGTGCATGATTTTTTTTTTTTAATTAAATATTGAATATTTTATGTAATTTTACTTTTTTCATGTCAACTCTAGGTCAAAGACCAAAACCGAAGTCAATTCCACAACAAAGTGTTTGTTGGGCCCAAGCCAAGTTTGAGTCTGAATACTTTTCTATAAATTAAACAAGGATGTCAAGACAACCACTAAATTCCAAGGGTTTATTCAAAATAAAACCTTGATTTCTAGCACTACAAACTCAAACCAAGAGACTATCAATCAACATGTAAAACAATCACACCTAGCCCAAAACAAAATCCAAACACAGGTTTTCTTTGTTAGAGTCTTGTCTCTTTAATGCACCCTTACTCTAGCGTAATTTCCATGCATTAGAGTTGGATGGTTCTTGATCTAAATTAGAGTTTTATCACTACTTTTTGTAATTTCCTGTTAGAGAAGCACATGCCTTGAAATGGCCCACATCCTAAGTGTCACCCATTTTGTTGCAAAAACATCAAAGGGAAATGGTGCCCATGAAAACCTGAAAATTTTTTCAGAAAGGCTTTCATGAAGTAACGACTCTACACTTGTTCCCCCCCTCCTATGCTAATTCCTGTGAATAAATATAATTATGCATGTTCTAATTGTAGGCACCATACCCTAGTAGGTTATTTTTTTGGTATAATCTCATCTAAATACTAAGATTAGAATTTGGATCCACCAATCTTGGGAACCTTATGGTTGGCATAGGAAGAGTACCCATAATATGACTGAGGGACTCTTTTTTTCATGTTTAGTGGGGCCTAAAGTTATATGGATATCATGGAATGCAGGCCTTGGGTTTTCCAAAAAACATAGTTCCCATTTTTGCATTGGATATAGAAATTTTTAACAAAGACCTCTGCTTCACTTAACTACCCAATTTGGGTAGAATCTCCAAATTTCCCTCTAACTTTTGCATCAGTGAAATTCCCCTGTTGCATTGTGAATCTTTGTCTACAAAAGTTAGGTGACAATTTTTGTCAAACAAGGATGGAAGCATGCTCTGGCCTCACCATTTTGAAAATGAGTCAATTTGGCTTTTACTGCATCCATCAAGCGCTTGCCAACAATTTCAATTCATTTTTCAAACAGATCCTCTCATCAAAATTTTCTCTCCTTATTTTAGAATGAAGATATTGGTTTCCATGGAGACAATGTACTTCAATTATGGCCCCTCCACGAAGGAATACAACTCTCTCTTGGCCCTCTCACATACACTAAAAAGTCTCCTGAGCACTCTTTCATTTGAGGAAATCTTGATTTTGTATTATTTTTTGGAAATTCCTGCACAAAACGTCGGACCATTTTATTGTCAGAACCCTCACATGCAAGATGGTGTTTTGTTCTAGTCTTAGAGTTTTCAATTTTTATCATTGGAACATAACTAGTTCATAGGGTTTCTTCCAGAATGGAACTGGAAATTCAAGGTTTTGCACGTGCTCAGTTTCTCCAATAATTTTTTGTATGGAGAGATTTCCACCAAGTATTTGAATTGCAAGCTCTCTAGGCTACACCCAATCCATCAGAGGAAGGCTCTTAGGAAGAAACTCTATGGGGAAGTTTTTATGCATTGTCTGCTAATGGTTTCACTAACTCCGACAAGACAGATGCTATGTTCAATTTCAAGGGCTAGGAAGAAAATTTTCATCTTCAACTTCTTTATTTATCTGAGGGTTTCATCGACTTGTAAAACAATAATCTAAGCCATAGAATTCCTTCACAGTTTGGGTTGCTCAAAGGCCTCAGAAGTTTAAATATTTCCAGCAATAAGTTAACGGGACACAGACACATCAAATACGGGGTCTAGACCAAAAAATACTAATATATGTTAGACACTACCACAAACGCAACATGAAACTCAGATTCAAGACATCGAAATCAAACAAGCTTAATAAATTCGCTTCAAAGGCATTAAAATCCGTGGTTTTGACAAGCTAAACGCAATCAGAAAATAGAAAAAGATTCAACTTGGTCATTTCTCCTGGTTCATTTTATAAATACCTAATGGCAAGTTGTTGACGAAGGTGAGCAACATCTTACTTCCCCCTTAGAGTCAAATCCAGCGTGCATCTCCACAGTTATGGCATTAACCAACTATCTCAAATGATACAAAGGATTAGAGCATCCCTCCTCAAAATCTCGCAAAATGGGCACCACATGGTTCCACTTTCTCTGGCTCCTGAAGGGTGTATTTTTTGCAAGCGGGAATAGGGAGGCTAGGGTGAAGGTTGAAATTTTTTTGAGGTGGGAATTGGAATTAAAATAAAAAATAAAAATTAAATGTGAATAATAATATTTTAAAAAAAAATTATATATAGTATTAAATTAAAAGTTGAATATAAATAAATAAGATATTAAAGTGTATATAAATTATTTAATATGTAAGACTTACAAACCTAATTAGTAGTTTGATGCAGTAATATTTACGTGTGTTAAGAGTATAACCTTTCGGAATTTTTAGTTATTTATGTGGTCATAGTTAAATTAAAAGACTCAAAATTAAAATTATGTCGTTTCTTCTTGTTTTAATATAGACATAAAAAGGTATGATAACATGGCCTCTCCTAAGGTTTGTCAATTATTATTTTTTTCTTACCAAGCTTCCACCTATCACAATGTGGCCAGTTTCCTAGATTTAGCATTATGAGAGTGTTGTAGCTGCTATAACACCACCCACAATTTTGGGCATATTCAAATTTTGGGTTCCCCCCATTTTTCTTTCTCAACCCATTAGGGTTTCGATTAGATTATTAACTAGTTACTCTCCTCTCCCCATTTTTGTTGAACTCTGATGTTGTTCACATTCGCACTTTACATGTTTCCCCCACACATCATGTGTTGCCTCAAATGTTTACCTTATAACTACATTAGGGTATCAAAGGTGTGTCGCTTCGGTGACGTGCCCAGAGACTCCCATGACTTCAAAACTTATCTTTCCCTAGCATGTATCACAACCAGTAGAAGCAATGCATGTGGACAAGAATGATTTCATTTTTGGCTGCCCTTATGTTGACTATACTATGGTTTGGGAGAAACCCTAATTTAGAAATAAAGTGACCCCCCTTTCTATTTTTAACCTATGCCTCTAAGGGCATAGTTTCATCGACATCACACGGCATCATGGTGAGATTTATTGAATAGCATGTCACCCTAGGCCCTTGACTCATCCTATGCCTCAAAATGTGCATTAGGGTTTGAAAGAATTATATATTTTCCCCAACATCCTTGAAACCCTAGGCATTTATGATTGAAGGTCCAACCCTATTGTGAATTAATCCTTACTCTTGAGGATTCTTCTCATCTTATCTCAAAACTAGATCCCTCATATGCATCAGGGTTTACAAGGTACCTCATATAGCATTAGTCCTCATTCCCTCTCATTTCATTAGGGTTTGGGTAGGTATTTGTTGTCTTGTTTGGGTAGGTTTGGGTTGGCTTGTTTGGTTTACAATTCACTATACAACTAAATGAAATTTTGAAGTCAACAACCTATGCAATTTTAAAATTAAGGCAACTAGACAAGAAAATTCACAAGTTTCCATTTGAAAACCTAAAAACCTGGTAACAATTATTTATGCTCAATTCCTAAGATGGGGACAAATCAAGTCTTTGAGATGTCACATATAAGCAACTAACATGAATAAAAAACATAGTTTCAAAAAATGCAAGAAAATAGATAAGTTTTATACATCTCATGAGTCCATAGGTGATAATCCAGTCCCAAAAATAATATCAAAATTGACAATCACTCCATGAAAAATATAAAACATGTAGTAGGTGTCCACTCCAGAGATAAATCCAACCCAGAAATCCAAAAATCAATTTTATGAGGGCTGAAAATGGCACCAAAGACACCACAAAAGTTGTCCCAAAAAGTAAGAGTCATATTCAAAATAGTTATTAACCTCTATCAACCATCTAAATCATAATAATGTTGATCTTCCTTACAATGAAATTTGCCTCCAACAAGTAACCCAAGGCATCAACAACGCATAAATATAGATAAGGCACCAAAGGATCGCCCTATTGAATCAATTAATGTAAAATTATCCATAGGGATAATGCTTTGTGACAAAAAGGAAGGCCAAGGGATTGGTGAAAAGATCACTAATTATACCCACACACCGTGAATCATAACCTAATCACATCAACGCATCTTAAAGATGAAATAACAACCAACTATATCATAGGATTTTCCAAGTCAATATTCAACTTAAGGAATTGTTTCCCTATCTCTCTGGCCCACTCCATTGCCTCCTAGGTTGACCAGACCCCTGGACAAACCTAATCCACTTCGGTCTCACCACATACTTGGAAATTGACCAGATCCTCAAAGCCAAAGCCTTTGCCACAAGTTTGTAAGCAATGGTATTAAAATTAATAAGCTTCCAACCACCTATACAGTCTCTCATTTCATTTTGAGTAAGAGGGTTCATCAAGCCATAATTGAGACATGAGAGACTCAGAGAGGAACCTAGAAAAAAAAAAATATACATCTAAACAACAAATATTATCCCCAATAAATTCCCATGTGAACTTAGAGACTTCATAAGGAAAACCATCCAATATTGAGGACTTTCCATTTTTCATAGAATTAAAGGAATCACATAAATCATCTCTCATAATATCCCAAACCAACATAATTATTGTCCCCAATAATGACCTTGCAAAGGCTTATCATGCATCAAGAATCTTGGGAAACACCCACACTATTTTTCAAAGCAAGAAGAGAAAATATAGACAAACGGATACCACTACTACATATGTATAATATATAAAGTCCATATAACAAACCCCACTTCCACACTTGTCTCCTTCGCACTCATACATGGTCAGGTCCCCCTTAAATATGCATTAAGTTGTTATAAAAGAATAGGTCATCCAATTCCACAACTATTCTTGCTCAAAGCTAAGGATAGGGGCATACAAAACAAAAAATGTATCACATGTTCCTAAATCAAGAGCATGACCCAAACACACATGCCTATTAAATCCAAACCACAGGAAATCACATGATTATGCAAAGACAAAGAAAGAGAAAGAACTATGCCTTCGCTCCCTTAAAATGCTCAAAATTCCCAAAGTGGGCCATTCCAACAGTTGCTCATTTTATTTTGAAGCTCAAAACCAAATCCCCCTAGGTTAAAAAAACAATTCTATTCAACAAGTTTAAAAGGGATATCATTCACAAATGTGGGCAAGCACCCCTCAATGGATTTCCCCATGAGATTTTCCTTGGAAAAAATAATAATTATTATTATATACATATGATGTTTATAATAGTTTCAAGTATCATTACCAAATTGGCACATTCCCATGTTGGGATTCCATTCCTTTGGAGTGTAGGTCCCCAATGTTATAGCATCCTCCTTCACTCAGCCATTAACATCACTGAGTAGTTTCAGTGTCATGCATTGTGGGCCCTCTTTGGTTTGTGGTTGTTATCTATGTGATGCTCATAATAATTTCACATCTTACTACTACAATGCAGTATCCCTAAGTTGGGAGTCCATTCCACATTAATAGCTTTCTCCTTCCTCCTATGATTAATTTCCACTATTACAGATGTACTATATATGAAGTCATGATGTATGTCTCCAACAAAGTTGAGATATTAAGTCACAACACACGTCTCCAAGGAAGTAAGGATGGATAGCTAATTTTATTGACAAATATAGCATAAAATAGAATAGCAAGAACATGTTTTGGAAAGTGAAAAGAAGAGGGTAAAGTATCGTCCCTATATCTTTGAAACAAAATCCCAAAAAGAATGAAATATATCATGGAAAAATATATATACACCATAAATAATAACAGTAAGGAAATAAAAATTCATGACTACCAACCTATGCTTTCACGAACATATAATTTTGGTCGAATAATATCCTTAGAGTTAACAAGGAAAATGTCACTGGTATATAGATGATTCATGGGAACATAGACACTGCAGATTTCTTCATCTCCACTCTCAACCCGCATATGACAATGGGAGAAAAGTAAGAACTACCTTCCATACAGATTGAAATGATATTTATTTAAACTATAGCATGTAAAAAGAAAATGCATGTTTACCAATAAACATGGAGCTTTATTTATGACAATAATGGTAATCTACAAATATATATCAATTTGTAGATATGCAATAAACATTTCCATCTACCACGCAATTTCAAAATTCATGTGGAATGCTTTTAGTGGGCCTACATTTTGTTTGATATCAACTACAAAGTGCACCTTCCCTTAGTTTTGAAGTGATGACCTTTAATATATGTGGCTATCTGAAGCGCTTCCTTCCAACTATCCAGATGTTCCTTAGAGAATCTTCCCTCTCTATGGTGCTTCTCAAAGGCTTTGACATAACATCACTTCTCAATGTAACAAAGTTTCCAAGGCTCAACACTACAAAATATGGGTATAGACTTGTGCTCATGAAATGATCTCAACATCCAAAACAACTCATCTAACCACTAGTGTGATTTAGCATAATGTGGAGAAAAAATAGAAATTTGAACAAAGGCACTACTAATGGCTCCTACGATTGAAGGCTAGAGAGAATATCCAATGTGTAGTTCCTCATTATTAGGAAGACTCGCAACACATAGGGCACACAAGCATGGTATATGAGACTGGAAACATTCTTCTTGGTGTCGGGTACCTTGTGGTTGATGAAATAGTCCAATGAATTCAAATAGCATGTATAACTTTTTGGATTTTCAACACACATTGGGGTCATTTGTTAAAGTTATACAACATTTCATTTAACCAAGAATTAGAAGTACATACAATAACCTAAAAATAATAGTCTAAATTTCAATGGAATAATATTTAATTCAATTTTTACAACATATTTAAATCCTAAAAATTCAAATCACCAATAAGCAAACAAAGAAAAGCATTACCTTATGTTTAATGTTAGACTCAACCAATGCTCTGACCCCAACAAGTTCTTATAGGGAAATCCCTACAAAAATTCAAAGCCACATGTCAACATGTTCGAATGAAATGGAAACCATGCTGCATAATATTTATCTGTAGCAAATAACTGGCAGTCAAGATGAAATGAACTAAAACCAATCTTATTCCAATCACCCATAATTTATTAAAATGTATGCCAAAACTAATATGGTCAGTCAATTCAACCATATTTAGTAATTAATCAATAAAATGATTCCAAAACATGAACAAGACCATAGTGAGGTACAATAACACGTAATTAGTTTTCATCATATTAATATTCCAAGTGAATGATGGTAATACTAACTGCTCCAAAAAAAAACCATCACAATTTGAATTTACTTCAAATTCGAAAGAAAGTCTTATCTCTGCAAGGAAAATTCCCATTATCATTATGTTATCACACTCAAATTTTCAAATTTTGTTTTGATAAGGTCACCATAGGTTTCTTCATATGTCATGTTGGGTCAAGTCTTTGATGAAGAATTTACCAAATCATGTTTATCATATGTCAACAAAAAAAAAAAACCATAAGTCATGTCATGTCAGTCAACTACACTCCATGTCTTTTTGTTTTCACACCAATGCCTTCAAATTACAAAAGTGGGCCACTAGCCAGTTTTACATAGTTTCATAGTGAATTCAATGCAAAATAATTATATTTCGCTACGAAAATGCCTAATAATTTCGTAGCGAATATGAGGATTTCTCTGTTTTTTTACTTTTGAGAAATCAACTTCAAGGGCGGTTTCTGGGAAAACAGAGAAGTATTTTAAGAAAATGAGAGAGGATATTGTCAAATGCATATCAAATAACATTAACCTCTTTCACTTTTCTCAAAGGTTCTACAAATTGGTATATTCAAGGATGTCTTTCGGCTCTATTTTCAGAATGTAAAATTTTATTTTTTTATACATGTTTTTAGAATACTTATTCTGGACATATGGAGATGGTTTTCAAAAAACCAAGAGATTTTTTTCTTCACGACATATTGAATTACAAAAACCTCCTTCATTTTTGCAACATCTCTCAAGGATAGGGAGATAAGAGCTCATCTCTGAACCCTATGTTTTCAGAAAAAACAAAGTCATTTTAGTGATGAATAAACTTGCTAAAGGTGAAAATGATGTTTTTTGAAGAGGGTAAGAGGAAAGTTTGCATCATCATATTTCATTATATCACTTTTCAGACCTACAAATGAAATTTGGAAGAAAAAGGAAGATTTTGGAATTTTCTCCATTATCAGGTAGTTTTGTAGCGTGCTCGAGGCTTGAAGGCCAAAAAACTCTACGAAATTTATGAAGATACCTTTTTGCCTATAAAAACATTTTTTTTTAATATCCAAGGAGGTAGGTTGATGGTATTCACTCATTTTGACCTGACAAACATTTTTTGACCAGCAGAGGTGGCAGAAGGAAAAGACAAAAGACAAAAACAACCTCGTTACTAAACTAAGCTACGAAAATGTATGTACATGACTGTTTTAGCAATCAAATTCAAGTTTGATTTAAAACCAAATGAAAAAAAAAATTGAAATATGAAAGAGGTTTTTCGTTATCGCAAGTCAATCTACAAAAACCTCGCTCAGTTTCTACAAAGCCATCAGGGTTTGGAAATTATACACTCATCTTTGAAGCCTATTTTTCAGAATTTTCATTGACCATATTTGTGAAAAAATTGTAAAAAATCGACTTGGAGGAGGTCCAGCTCCGCATCCACATTGCATAATGACACATCAGAACTGTAGTACATTCATCAAATTAGTTGGTTGCATTTGATAAGGGTTATTAAAATTATTTGTTGAACTATTAATGAAAGAAGAGTCCTTTTTGTATTCAAACTCTGTGAAATAGAAATATCCCTAGGAAGTCTCCAAGTGATAGAATCATGTTTGAAATAGGTCTCTGAGGTGGGAATTCGAAGCTAGGAAGGTGGAAAATAATTTGTATGATTCCTCACTCTATAAATGAGATAGTTTTAGAGTTAGAAAAGGTAGGAAGATGTTAATTGTGACTACTACTATTGTAAAAAGTTTATGATCAGTAATAGACAGTGGCAGTGGGATTTCTCTTTTACCTGAGATTCATTGATGTTTTCATGAACCTTGTCCTATCTATCTTACTAATTTTCTTTCAATATATTAATTTTTGATTATTCAGAATTTGTGCTTCTCATGCTCTAACTTCCTTCAAGCATTAAAATATTGTATATCTTTCTCAATATCTTGTTTTCAATATCTTATTGTTCATTACTCAGAATTCATGTTTCTCATGCTCTGATTTCCTTTGAACATTTATCTATTGAGTAAATTCTGTGTGTGTTTTCCTTTCATTTAAGTATCTACATGCCTCAGCTTCCACAAGGAAAGCCATTGTCATTAAGTTCCCTAGAACTGACTCCATAAGCCTAATGGTAGTAAATCTTCTATACTTTCCACCTACAACCAATCATAATCAAATTACAGTCATAGAGTTAGCCGTTTAGTAGAGTTTTTCATTGCAAATCCTTTGATAAGTTCAGAGATCCTTCTCAGGCTGAAGAGGCTAATATTCAATCAAAAGATGGTTTGAAATAGTTACTCTAAGTTGACCATTGCAGCAGCCCAACATGACTCAATTTGGTGATAACACATTCCAAGATGTTTTAAATCTTAACATAATCATGACCATCAATCCATGTATTACCATATCCAAATCACTGAATGTGACATTGTGTACTCCATTCCCATGATTTAATTTAAAACAATGGTTTTCAGATTTCATATGAGTTCAACTTGAATGTAACTTGGAATAAGTTATTTCAGATCTATAGCATTTTAAGCAGTAGAAGACAAGGAAGGAGGGATCATTTCACAAAGGTTATTCATTGTATAATAAATATAGTTTACATCAAAATGTAATAGGAATTTTTTCTCATGAATCACAAGGCCATCCATTCTACTATTGATCTATGATTATGTAACCTTAATGTAGACAATAAACAACTAATATTAACTAATTTCTTTAATGGCCTCCATTAGGGTGATGTTTGGACATATGTTAAGAAGTGGAAAGGGAAAAAGGTTAATAATATGGTATTTAATCTCTTATTATGCTAGCTAATGACAATTCTATACAATTTTAGTCCTAGATCAATTCCGTAGAATGATCCAGAGTAATGCATTGACAATTGGTTCATTCGTCCATATAGTTTTAATTCTTGCATGACATTAGTAAGAATGCCTATGAATCTGTTATCCCCTACAGTAATAGGAAAGTTGAGTTGACATTGTGTTTCCACAAAAGTTTCAGGCTTTTCAGTTTTGTGGTAAGCTTGATAAGAATCACCCAAACTAGAAGGGAAAAATATATTCATATTCACTTAACATTCTATGCCATGAAAGCTTACAGCCGAGTTGGAATTGCAACTCCCTGAAAACTCAGTGATTTTCTCAACATCATTCCCTTCGTATTGATTTAATGATGTCCTCATAATATCATAATTTTATTGTCCTGGTCCAATGTTGTCTTCTAAACAACTCAATGTTGTCAGTTGTCGGGAATTAGGGTTTAATGGGTTAGGGGTTAAGGGTTTATGTTTTTATGGTTTAGGGGGTTAAATGGGTTAGGGGTTTATGGGTTTAGGGGGTTAAATGGGTTAGGGGTTAAGGGTTTAGCGGTTAGGGGTTATGGGTTAAGGATTTAGAGGTTTAGGGTTTAGGAGTTAAATGGGTTATGGGTTTAGAGGTTTAGGGGGTTAAATGGGTTAGGGTTTAGGAATTAGTATTTAAGGGGTTAGGGGTATAGGGGTATAGGGGTATAGGGGGTTAAAATTTTTAGGAGTTTGGAATTATGGTTTAATGGGTTAGGGGGTTAAGGGGTTTAGGGGGTTAAATGTGTCAGGGGTTGGGAATTAGGGTTTAAGGGGTTAGAGGTTTAGGGTTTAGGGGGTTAAATGGGTTAGGGTCGGTTTAGAGGTTTAGGAGGTTAGGGAATTTAACAATTAAGGATTTCAGGGGTAAGGGGTTAGGAGTTAATGGGGTTAGGGTTTATAGGTTAAATGGGTTAGGGTTTTAGGGTTTTAGGGGGTTAAATTGGTTAGGGGTTGGGAATTATGGTCTAAGGGGTCAGGGGTTAAGGGTTTAGATTTTAGGGGGTTAAATGGGTTAGGGGTTTAGAGGTTTAGGGGGTTAGGGGATTTAGCAGTTAATGATTTTAGGGGTTAGGGGTTAGATGATAAAGTTGTTGGAAAACATATTTACAATGCTCTCTATATATTTAAAATAAATTGTTGCTATTGTGACGCTAGTTGACCAAGTCAAATTTGAGTTTGTCAAAGGGGAAGTGATCATTCCACAACGGTCTTTTCATATCCGTCAGTATACCGACACACATAACATGGACGTAGCTATAGCAACATTGTATTCTATTACTATCACTATTGTGACACCCTAGCCAGGTGGGTCGCAATAGCAACATTGTTTCGTGGTGTCACAAGAGCGAAAATGTCACCATTGGGGTCGCAAGAGTGACACCACGTGGTGACATTAAAAAATTTGAGAAAAATTAGGGAAATTTCCAACAATACGTCAAAACTTTCAGAACTAAAGTGTCAAAAAATTGACCATATGTACTAGTGTGGGTTTCCATCTAAATTCCTAATGTTAATATGTGTTGATGTGTTGTTTATGTTTTATGATTTATCTATTATTTACAGCAAATGGATGGTTAATGAATTAATAATGGAATGTTCAAGTTAAATCGTTGATGGAATTTATGACAAATTAAGTAAACTGGAAATACACGCTTCTATTTCACTGAAGTCGCATACACACACAGGTTGCATGCATGAAATTAGTGTACAAATTTCCAAATATGAAATTGAAAGTAAAAGTGAATTAAAAATCCTTATTCACCCCCTGACTCTAAGTATTTTTCCTAAAAATTGGTATCAAAGTAGTTTTCTCCAGCAGAAGCTTAACCGATTGAGAGTGGATCAAGGATAATGGGAAAGAAGAAAAATAATATGGTGGCTCGTAGAAAGAGTTCAATTTAATAAAATTGTGGTAGTGTAAGAAATATATCATATGCAGTGATAGTTATCGATGTCAATAAATATTCAGCTACATGAACACCACACTTTCTATTGATCAAGAATGAAGAATATAATGAATATAGTGAAGAGGAATTACTAGGTACAAATTCTTGTCTTAATTATGGATGTAATAATCATTATACAAATTATTGCACATTTTCCATCTTATACAGTGACAATGATAATGAATCAATTGATATTTCCCTCTGATGTAAAAGTGAAGATAATCATTATGCAGGAAAATCAAATTAAAAAATAATGTCCCTAGAAGCATAGATTAAAAGCCTCATGGATGAGAATACAGATTATCAAAATTTACTACAACTATTGAATGAAAGGGACTGTACCTACAAAGAATATATTATCAGGTTAAAGAATCAGTTGGAAGAAGGAATCAAAATTGAAGAAGGAATGAGGAAGCAATATAAGGAAAAGGGAGATCAATGTTAAAAACTAGAGGATGAAGTAGCATCATTAAGAAATAAACTTGAAAAGAAGGGAAATGAAGAGGATAAATCAATCAAGGATCTTAAAGATCCTTGCATTAATCTGATGATTAGAGATGTATAACAATTTCTTTGCTCAACTGAGCACAACCTGCAAGTGCACAACCTATCTCTCTACTAATTGAGAAGATATAACCCAAACTTAGTCAATTTCTGCCTCTGCTTGAGTTCCTATTTCCTTGCATTTTTCCTTGATAAATTAGGCCCCTATTATTTAGTAATTTCTCCAAAATGGATTGCGCAATTCCTTAGGTTGATCATCTAACTACATGCAACACTCGTACACTCAAGACTATTATAAAAATGATGTTAAACTGCCTTGGAATCTCCACCAAGCCCAAGGAAATTGAGTTCTCTACAGGCACGATCTATTTTGGGTTGATTGATAAGTTAACTAGATGATCAATGAGTTTGACTGAAGTCCCACTGCTTAAGTGACCTTCCACTAGTTCCTTGAATAGTTAGAACTAGTTTAATTGAAAACAACCTGAGATAACTGACCTTGATTGCTACAAATTAGCAATCACACATGCTTAACTGAACTCTAATTCCTCCAACTTGAATTTACTTAGTAAAATGGGTGACACAAGTTAACTACACCAAATTCACACAAGTTAACTACATCCAAGTTGTCAGTTGATGTGGAAATTTGAATTTTCTCAATTTAATCAAGGAAAAATCAAATTGATAATTTATTGCTACATTTTTCAACAGAATATAGATGGTTGGTTATCCCCATAAAGTTTGATTTTGATATCATGTACATTAAGGGAAAGGAGAACCACGTTGTAGATTCTCTCAATAGGAGAGTGTAGGTAAATCATATTTCAGCAATGAGCTCTTATGGGACAGATTTGAAGAAGTTGATCTTACAGGCAGGGTAGCATGATGAGAGCTACCAATAGCTGAAGAAAATATTGCAAAAACATGGTGAAGGTGATAGGGATGATGAGTATCACCTCACAGTAGACAACTTGATCAGATTTAGGAACATGATTTATGTGTCGAATAACAGTGAGTTGAAAAATATTACCTTGAGGTAGTTTCATGTCAAGCCATATTTAGCCCACCCATGATATCAAAATACTTTTACAGTTGTTAAGAGGTTATACTATTGGCCAAACTTGAAGAAGGAAGTGGTTGAGTTTGTTGATATATGTTTGGATTGTCAACAAGTGAAAGTTGAGTGTAAGCATCCATCTAGTCTATTGTAACCTATTTTGATTTCAGAATGGAAATGGGAGCTAATTTCCATGGACTTTATTACAAGTTTGCCGAGCACATCGAGGCAACATGATTCCATCATGGTTATGGTTGATAGTTTGAGAAAGGTGGCTCACTTCATTGCAGTGAAGTCTAAAAATTCAATTAGTGAGGTAGCTTAGATCTTTATCAGGGATATAGTGAGGTTACATGGTATTCCCAAGAATATTGTATCAAAAAGAGATGCCAAGTTCACTTCCAGGTTTTGGAAGAATTTTTTTGCAGGCTTGGGGACAAAGTCATATTTTAGCATGGCTTATCATCTATAGACAAATGTATAGAAAAAGAGGTTCTATAGGATTCTTGAGCATATGTTGAGGATGTATGCCATGCATCAACAGAAGAAGTGGGAGGAGTATCTTTCGCTGGTGGATTTTTCATATATTAATGGGTATCAGTAATCCTTGAAGATGAACTCATTTGAGGCCCTTTGTGGGCGAAGTTGTAATACTCCTATCCGCTAGAGTATCTAGTGAATATGGTGTTTATTCTAATGGATATGTTGGTTGATATGGAGCAGGAGGTGGAGGTTATTAAGAGGAATTTAAAGGAAACACATGATAGGAAGAATATTTATGAATATCATTATAAATCATTCAAGGAGTTTCAGGTTGGGGAGCATGTTTAGTTGCACATCAAGCCCAAGAGGAGTTCCTTGAAGATTGGGTCATGTGCCAAGTTGTCACCTTGGTATTATGTGCCTTTTGAGATCCTTGAGAGGATTGGACCAGCGGCCTACAGATTTGCACTATAGCCAGTAGTGAAGGTTGATGATTTTTTCCATGTTTCATTGCTTAAGAGATATGTGCAGACTTTTGATCATGTGATTGATTTTTCTATATTGCAAGTGGAACTAGAAGGGGATTTCTAGTCAAAGACACAATGCATATTGCAATGGAATAAACTTATGCTCTAGAACTGAGCAATAGAAAAATTTAAAGTGTAGTCATAGCACTTTAGGATTGATGAAGCTACATGGGATACAATTGATTAGATGTAGGATTTGTATCCTTCATTATTTACTAGTTGAAGCAAATGTGGTTTTGGTGTGTACAATATATATATATATATATATATATATATATATATATATATAGGGGAGGGTTTCTAATAGCCCTCGGTTAAAGTTTTATATAACAAAGGATATTAATGGAAAAAAGGTAAAACCAAGGTGATGGCACATGTATTCCAAGATTAATGTTGGGAAAATATTATAGTCGGAATCACTTGTGATTTATTAATGGCTATGGAAATTTTCAAAGGCATTGGAAAAGGAAAAGAGGAAATAAACGACATTTAATTATTAGAAATCAAGGAAAATGGGATAAAAGGAAGGTGAAGAGACACAAATATATATATATATATAGGGATATTAGATGAAAAATGAATGAAAATGAAGAAAAATAGAGACATCACTTATAAAAATGCATCAGAGAAACAATTCATATTTTTTGGCTAATATTTTTGTCAATTTATGCTTTGGATCAATTTCAAAGAGACATAGAGAGAGAAAGAAAGAAATAAAATGACAAGAAAAGGAAAGCAAAGGGAAATGAAATGAAATCAAAGGGAAATAAAAAGAAATAAAGGGAGTGCAAGGAGAAAGTTAGATCAACAAATACAACAGGAAACTTTTGCAGGTAACAAGTTACATGTGCAATTTCCTTGCTGGGATGTGAATGCATGGTATATACTTTGATTATTTGGTTCATTTGTTGTCATTGGCATGGTGTTTTCTTGGATTGACAATGATTTCATTCTTGCCTTTCCATTTCTTGGATAATCATGGTGTGAAAGTATTTTTTTAATTATGTTGGAATTCGCCAACGAGGAAGGGAGACTCCGTAATGAGAAGTTGAAATTAGACCCCACACCATTTGGAGTAGGATCCCCAACTGAAATATGATTAGTTTCCAAATATGTGGTTTCAAATACATGACTTGGTTGTGATAACCACATAGAATGATATATACATGGCTTTGGTGACAACAAGTGTACGAACTTTGTGACGTATAAAATGTAATGCATGAAAGGTTCCATCACATCAAAAGGAAATAATTGAGCCCCTTAGAAGCATGTAATAGTACTAAAGAAGAGATACACAAGAAAAACAAAATAATCGGTAGTTAACCTATAAAATAGTTCATAATATACAACAATTGTAATAACATAAACAACACACATCCAACAAGATACATACTAAAGAAAACAAATTAGTTCAATAGAATTAGCATAATTGAAACAACGCATATCATAAATAAGAATAGTCTTACTAAATTCATGACATATAAATGAAGGCGCGTCAGCTCTGAGCTTTATTATATATATATATATATATATAATAGCCCTAATAGTGAACAAGCCAAAACTGTCAAAGAATGACATTCCTCCTATGCTAAACTAGAGAAGGAAAGGCTCCGAATCAAAGCTTCCAAGCCTTCAGTTCCAAACCCTTTGCTTGAGTTAAGAGGGTTTATTTATAAAAAATGATATGACTCTTAATCTCCCTTTGTGACCTTTGAGCTACCCTCACGACTCTTTGACTTCTTTTGTCTTTTCCTAACTAATGAATCTTCATATTCCACAACTAACTCTTGGACTTCCACTTACATATTTTATTTCAAATACAATAATACAAAAACCCATATAGAAAAAAATTGGGTATATAATAATAATACAAGCCTAATAAGACAAACTAGACACATGAAGCTTGAGTTTGAGGAAACTCTAGCTTGAAAACTTTGACTTTTGAATTCTGTGGTTACATATTGATGCCATGATTTGTAGTGTGTGATGGTCTCCTCAAACTTTTTTGAAAGGGTAGGCTAAAAGAGGATTATAGCTTCCATTGCATCTGGGTAGATGGCTTTGGAGCTAGTTTGCACTTCTTTTTGCAACAAGAACAACTTCATGTTGTTCTTAGCAGGACCACCTATGAAGTTATTCATGTCATTTTTTTTAACCTCCAAGTCTTATTTGGTAGTGATTTGCTTCATCTAGTTCAATTATTCCTTGATCTCCTTCGTGACCACGTTTCTTCTCTTTGTTTCTGAAAATCGCCTTGTTGAGAGGATATTGTGTGCTTGAACAAAGGAATCCAAACTATTATATAATCGTGCATAAGCAACTATAATGTTTTCCAATAAAGAGTTTAGTTGTTTATTTATTTGTATAAGCATTTTGATCTCAACCTTTTCCAACTTTGCTTCCTTCCTTGTCTTCTTGACCAATTATGTTGGTGCACTCCTATACTTAGTTCCCCACTCATGAATCACAATAATGGTTGCATGAATTACTTTCAAGGATTTCTTATTTTCCCACGAATTACTTTTCATATCATGTAGAGGAACTACATATTTATGTACGGTGGCCAACTACTCATAAATATTCTTGATAGTGTCTCCCAATTCCTGAATCTAGCCTTATATAGTTTCTTAAAGATCCTACAAGCAAGCATGTGTAGAAGACAACCTCTAATTCTCTACTTGGATTTGTTATATTTGTTGCTTTGTAGCTTCCATATTATTTCCCATTTGTTTGCCTCAACCATCAAGAAATATGTATTTTCTTTTGAAGCACCTACAAAGGCTAGGTTAGCTACAACACTAGTTTTAGGATTCCTTCTCATATCAGTGATGATCACCCTCTTTGTATGAATAAAATAAATATGTGTCAAATCATTGGGAAAATGTTTCTTTCTTTCCTGCACAATTATATTATATATCTTATCAAATTTTAAGCTCAATACATCCATGATTGGCTCATCCTCTAGAGGATGGATTTCTTATTCATCATTCAAAGCTTGCCTGTATGTGAGGGGAGGTTTAGGATTAACGATGATATGCTCTATACTAGGCATGAGGTCAACATCCTGATTCTACTCCCCTTGTTCTATTTCCATGTCCTAGGCCACTCTTTTCTCCTTTATCTCTTTAACAAGATATTGATCATACTTCTGCTTACTTTCTTCTTCTACATGTTGTTTATACCTTTCTTCGTCTTCCTGCTTCATCGTAGCTTATTATTCCTCGTTTCTTCTTGGCTCTTATTGTGTTTGAATTTTTTCATGTTCCTTCCTCTCATTTTATTCCCTATGTATTCATTATTCTTCTTGTCTCTTCTATAATAGCCACTGCTTCCTTCTCCTTTTTGCTACCAATTCCACCTTTAAAATAATTGGATCTACCTTGAATTTGGATCTTTTCTCCTCTTTTGGGTTGTGTTAGGACTCCACCGGATCTCCAAAGGTGAAAGAAGACCAGCAAAGGTAACCACAGACCACTTTGACCTAGTAGATAACCCTACTAAGCTAAGAGGGCTCTCTCAATGAGATTCACAACCAATATGACTGGCTCATGGAGACTTTAGGCTAGATATGCAGATTAGGATTTGGTTGATTTGAATTTTTGTGCTAGATGAATATGGACCTTTAGATCTGGGCTTGAAACTCTTTTAGGGTTATGTTGTGGCCAGCAACAACCCCCCTTCTTATTTAGTATTAGTAATAATACTAAATAAGTGGAGACCATTAGTTTAAAAATCCAAAAAAATTAATTAGTGCTTGTTTTCTTTTTCAATAAAAATTACTATCATTAACTTGAGAAAATTCCTTGGAAAATATTTAAATAAACTTAAGTTTATGATAGATTAGAATAAAATCTTTGAAGAAATATCGCATCCATTGCAAGTGAGTAAAATATATCTTTGCAAGTAGAATTTTCTAAATTGCGATAGCGCGATCCAAAACTATGCATTAAAATATTTATCGCATTTCATATCTTACACTTCAAATAATTGATGTGCGACAACAGTTATCACAAATTGCATATCGCAGAGAATATATTAACGGATATTTTTCTTATGTTATATTTTTGCGATATTGTGATTTCGCGATATTGCGATGTTACGAGTTTTCAATTTGCAATAGTTGCGATTTGCGATAGTTGTGATTTTGCGATGATTTTGATTTGTGATATTGCGATTTTTCGATATTGCAAAGAAAATCGTAGATCGCATTATCGCAGATTTTTAAAGCTCGTTGTACGAAGAAAATCTTTCCATAAATCGATATCTGTTATGCGCTTTGATGTAAAATTAATGAATGTATTGTCAATTATTAATGAAAAGGATTTTTTTTTTATTGAAAGGTTATTTCACGTTAAAATAATATATTTCATACGCCTTCAGCATTTAAAACTATCCCGTCACCTTTCTCATATCATTATTCTAACTTAATTCGTAAAACCGCAGGTGCGAAGAACAGGAGACTATACAAAGCGATATACAGAGTATTATGGGAAAGAAAGAGAAAGCTCCGAGTTCTGAAAGTAAAGAGATGGCATCCTTGTACACAGATACTACCTGTAACAAAGACGTTGGTATCACCACTTGGGAGAGTATGTTTAATTTGCTTGAAGAAGAAAACCCAAGAGTAATGAATGTTGCGGCTACTTCAGGCTCAAGTAATTCTTCTGAAGCATCTCTTACAGAGTTGTCTTGTTCATTTTTGCACTGGATAGCAGCAAGACCTAGAATTCTTTTATATACAGACATGGTAAAATGGGTGCTGGATAGCACTGATATTACGGACAGGCAATTTAGAACTCAAGGTCAAGAGCTCATCAGGTCATTTACTCCAGAATATTTGAGGCTTATGTATCATTTGCCGGAGCCTCAGGCAACTTACAACAAACAATTTATGGAGAAATTTTCCAAAGAAAATGCAAATTTGGCGGAATGCACCAAGGAATGGTCCAGAAGAGATGAACCACTGAAGAAAGATAAACACGGTATGTACAGTACTGGTTCACTCACTTCTCCATATTGTTTTGTTGCTGCTATGCTATGCAGGCTTTTTGGAAAGCCTGACATTAATAAGTTTTTTCCTGAATGGCTTCCCTTATTGAATGATGTTGTTAACGCTACCTTTATGGACTGGGCTTAAATATTGTCTGATAACTTAGCCACGGCTATTTTCAATTACCAGTCTAAACGGACTGTCTCTCAGAGGATTTATCCTCCCTTTTTTCTATCTACCTATGTTATGGATTCAATCTGATTTGTTTCTAAGTTCCCTTTAATGGGTTGGAAATGGACAATTCAGGATCCCCTACCCATTCACGTTTATCACAAAGAATTGTGGGAATCAAATTTCATTCCTCATTTTTACAAAATTTTCCATGGCATAATTTTGCCTCTGTACAGAGTGTTGTATAATAAGGATGCTCCAAGGTTATCCCCTAAAGCAGAAGTAGACATTCTCCCTGTCACAAGATGGTTTGGAGAAGAATTGTTTACCTATGTTAGGGTTTTTGGAAGCTTTGCTTCTCCTCATGTTTTACCCTTGTATGTTCCGGATAAACTCATAGCTTGGGAAATTGCATATCAAACCTGTGGAGAGGGAGGATTGACAAAAGAATTAAAGGATAAAAATAAGGCCATCTGGCCACAATTTCCTGTATCCTATGGAGCATTTTCATTATTTTATGTTGGTCATGTGTTTAAGGAAGTAAACAATATTACATGTTTAAAATTGTTTAAGTTTCCGAGAAGGCTATTTGATCCATATGATGTTGTCAAGGATTTCACCACTGCAGTCAAAGTAAGAGTATTTTCTGGAGAAGAAGATCTTTTTGATGATATGTTTCAAGAAAAATGTTCATTTAAAGAAATTTTTCATTTAGCTCAAACACGGTTTTCCCCGGAAGAATTTCAAGAATTTAAAATGTACAGAGAAAGAAGATTAACCACTATCCCTTTGGATAATTTGCGATTGGAACCCACAAGGGAACCAACTCCTAGTGTCAGTCTCAATGGCAGCTCAGAAACAAAAAGGTCTAAGTCAAAGTCTGGCAAAGAAACTTCTGAACGGTCTAAAAATTCTGATAATGATCAGAATAAAAGTGAAGGCTCAGTGAAGGATACGGCTCAATCAAAAGAGCTTTCACAACAACATACTTCAACCACTCCATAGTTGAACCTTCCACCTCTCAATGTACATCAACCATCCATCAGCACTCAGTTAGATAAAGAATGGGAAACATTTAATGATTTGATTAATGTTGAAGGACAGAACATACAAACTCCTGTACAGACAACAAAAGGTTTAATCATAGGAATAAGTGGCAATGTCATAGAAACAGAACATATACCCATTACTCCCTCCTCTGAGCTTGTACTTAAAATAGAAGAAATTCCTCCTCTGGATATTTTCTATAGTCCACAACATAAAGCAGTAGTAAGAAAGCAAAGAAAGAAAAGGAAATTAGAAAGTGTGCTCTCTACTGATGCAGAACAATTGGATGTTTTATGGAAAGATCCTACTATGGATCCAACTGAAAATCTTACTAAATTATCTCAGATTACAGGAGCTTACGCCTCCACAACCATCGACAAAGCATCTGAGGTACAACTATTATTGAACGAAAAAGAAGATCAAATACAAGTTCTGCAACAACAATTATAACAAGCCCGTGTTAACAGTGAAGCACATATACAATTTGAAAAGTTACAGCAAGAGTTTCAGCAAATGCAGATTGGATATCAAAAAAGCTTGGCCGAAAAAGAGAAACAAATACAGATTATGCAAGAGATTCATAAATATGACCCCAAGCTTACAGAGTTTATCTCAGAGTCTATTTCCTTTAATAATCAACTACTGCAACAACAAGATATATTATGCCAAAAAATTTCACAATGGAACTCTTTTTGTCAAGAAAGTGATAAAATCACTAATCATGTCGTATAATTATGACATGATTATGATTTAACTAATGAAAGAGTTACTAACTATTTAAATTGGCAAAAGTTAGAGGAAGGAAAAAGAGCAGGAGCACCAATCATCAATGACGGTCATAAAGAAATGATCTTCAATAATTGGGATGCACAGATCAGAGAGGAAAAAAAAGCAGCAGAGGAAGCAGCTACAGCAACAAGAAACATTACTGATTATGTAAATGAAAATTTGCACAAAGTTAATTTGATTTCAAAAACTATTCCAGGATACCTACCACAAGCACAACAATTGCAAACAGAGTGGAAACAGAAAACTGAAGAAAAGGCAAAATCAATTCAAGGATTAACAAAGTTAAATTGGGATTCTTACTAGACATATCTGGTAAAACCACACAGTCAAAGTAGTGCTCTTAATTGCATCATTAATTTTGCTGAGAAGATCATGCCAACACATGTCGATTCCGTTTTTTCGGGACAATTAAAATCTGAAGTCGGTCATCCTCCTCTTCTCAAATCAATGTTGGATGCTTGCAAATTCAAAGATCAGATTCATAAGTAGTTAGTTGTTAATTTTAGTTTTATATTTAGTGTTAGTTTTACTTATTTTTTCCTAGAAAAAGGACGGTCATTTAAACCAAATCCTAAATTTTTGTAATAAACTATAATTAGATTTAGGTAGTAGTATTTAAACCCCTCTCATGCATTTAGAGAGGGGTCTTGAAATTTATCAAAAACTTGTCCTCAGAACATGCACTTCTGCACCCTCAGAGGAGGTTTTGATGAATGAATGGAACGAGATTTATTGATATCTATGTCTAATGTCTGCTACTGATGTTGCACTTCTGTACTCTTAGTAGATATTGGATTAAGAAGAAATAAGTCATTATTGCTTCTAGCTCATGAGTAGAACCAGTTATAAATGGTACTTTTATCTCTTAACTATTTCTACTTCTGTGTTAAAGTGATATTTATTTTCAGTTATTTATACAATTATGCTCGAATGCTTAAGTTATCATTGGGCACTTTTGTACGGTGATAGCTATTTATTTATGCTTAGTGTATGAATAGCTTATTATGCGATATGTTTTTCAAAACTATTTCATCTAAATTTTTATATGAAGTGGTTTATCTTTATTGAATTCTTTTCTTATAACAGTTGAATGATATTTATTATCGGTTGTTATTCGAAATCATTTTAGATCGCATAAACAAGATTATATCCCGGGTTTAGTTTAGAATTAGATATTTTTGTTTAAATTAGAATACAATTTGCATATGATTAGATTAGAAATAGAATAAAATAATTTCACTTAGGAACCTTTTTAGAAAGGAAATATCTATTCTCAACACACACACACATATTGGGAAACTGGTCCCATTATCCCCAGTCGGACCCACTACACTAAACGGAAAAGGAGCTGCTAACCAAGGTCCGGACCGGGTGGGTATCCCCCTTGTTGTAA